>CM061070.1:45282747-45555247 GCA_030762895.1 Sophora flavescens
CGTGATCGACTAGTTAAGCGTGTTGAGGCCTAGCGGCGATTCGCGTTTTAGAACTTGAATTGGGAACATCGGTCGAGTATTGCACGAGAGTGAGTAGGAGATCGATGCAACCTATAGGGAACAAGAATTAATAGAATTCGAGATTAGGGTTAAGAGACCTAGCAAGTAATTAACTCAAATCATCGAATACGTCCTAATGAGCACGGAAGTGGATTTAGGAGAATTTAGGGGTCCCGGTTGACATTAAAATTGAACTAGGGAGGAGAATATCATCACTTGGGTACTTTGCATGATTGGGTAGGTGGATTCGAAACCTTAGATGCCTTTATTTCTGAATTTAATCACCGTAGCGTTATTTGACTTGATTCGTGAAATTGCGATCTCAATCTCTTTATCTCAACCACTTTCTATTGCTTAACCAACGTATCGGATTTCTTGACAATTTAGTAGAATTGGTAACCCAATCCTTGTGTTCGACCTCGGTAGAATCTTACCGTGTTTTTATTACTTGCGACGACCCGGTACACTTGCCGGAGTCACATCAATTCCCCCTAGGTTGAAAAATAGGTTGAAAAATTTTTGGTTTTTGAAAAGTGATCCCCATGTGATTGTAAACTGAACTTTGAGATATTTTGTTGTGATAGCATGATTTATGATAAGTTTGGGGTGATGGGAAACACACACTAGGGATAGAATCTCTGTCAACAATCTGCAAAAATGTCCAGGTGAGGATTTGAGCCTCCAACATGTTTTTGACTGTCGGAATCACTATTGAGTTGCACTTTCCCGAATTTGCTTGAGTCTCTTCTTGGTTTGCATGTTTATGTGTTTGCTTCAAATGATTTAGGCATTTTCTTTGTAAATAACTACTTAGCCTAAATTGAACCATCCCTAATGCATGTTCCCTAGTTAGCCCCTTTGAGCCTAATTAGTCTGTTAATTCTTGATAACCCTATGTTACAAGCCAAAAATCTGAAAAAAAACCATGTTAACCCGATCTTAGGATTAGGAGAGCATGGATCCCTAGCAAGACAAAGGTTGCAAGAAACTAAGTTTGGGGTGACTACAAGGTGTGATGTGTTGTTTGGGATTGAGAAAAGAAAAATATATAATAAAAAGGTTGGAGCCAAAAGGGCTTAAAAAAAATTGAAAAAGAAAGAAAAAAAAAAAGAAAAAGAAATAAAAGAGCAAAAATGTCAAAAAGGCTATTTGAAGGAAAAGGTTGTAGTCGCCCAAAGCATAAAGAAAAAAAATGGAAAAAGGGACTTGAGTGGAAATTCAATGTATGAAAAATTTCCATGCTCTCTTAGTTCCTAGGGACTTCAGCCCAGTACCTTTGTATATCCTACCCTTAGCCAGGCCCCATTACAACCTTAAAAGACCTTTTGATGTTGCATGCATGTTTTCCGTGGGAACCATTTTGAGATGAAAATCAATTTTATGGGAAGTGCTTCTGAAAGGTGAATTGAGTGAAATGTTGATAACCTAGACAAACTGAGCGATTGAGTGAAACACTAAATGCCCTTGTGAGGAAGGCAATTGTTTGAGTTTGGTGATCTCTCTTTTGTGTGTAACTTGGATCCCTTGCTTAGATTAATGATTGTTTGAATGATGAAATTCTCAAATATTTAGAATGAATGCGTGTGGGGATTACTTTGCTTGAAAGGGGGGGAACATTGAAGAAAACTGTTTTGATGTATTGCTTGAAATCTGTGCAAAGTTGATTGAATCTTTAAGCTTGCCATGTCTTGAGTCTTTTTGATTTTTAAGTTGTAGTTTGCTTGGGGACAAGCAAAGTTTAAGTTTGGGGTATTTTGATAAGCCTTTGGCTCATCTAGTTTTATGGCTAGTATGACCAGGGTTTTGTGCTAATTATATCTCATTTTCACCCAAATTAGACTTGATTGTCCTTAAGCAAGGTTTTGAGTCTCTAAAGTAGTTTTAGGTTAATTTAGCCAGTTTTGAGTCAAATAAAGCACTTATGGCTATTTTATTGTTTTCAGGTTAACTTAGAAGTTAAGGGAATAAAGAAGCAGGGGAAATTGCAATCCTGGAGGTGTTCGCCTCGCGAGAGTCTTCTTGCCACGCGAACCTGAAAGCCAGCTAAGCAGCAGAATGTCATCCTCTCTGGTTCGCCCCGCGAACAACACCTCGCCTCGCGACCCTGAAGGCTGACTGTTCCAGGGAAATGCAACCTATTCTGTGTCGCCCCGCGAATCCATGTCTCGCTTCGCGAGACTGAAGACCAGAAGCCATGACTCTTCCATTCCTCGCCACGCGAGCCGTACTTCGCCCCGCGAGAAGACCAAACGTTGCAGACTCTTCATAATATTCGCCTCGCGAGTGGGCGCAGTTTTTGAATATTATAAATGGCTGTTCTGGGCAGATTGGAAAAAACTTTTGGATTCTCCCTTGTTTTTACATATTTTGTGTGTTTCGTTTTTTCCATGGAGAACTAATTTTCTTATATTAGTCTGTTGTAATCGATTTCCACTACACTTGAGGTTCTTGTAATTCCTGTTTTGTATGCTTTTCCCTTTTCAATGCTATGCTATATATTTCTGTTTGCTTAATTCAGGAGTGTATATTGTTGTGTTGATTTATTTCGGTGATGTTATGTTCCTATATTTAATCACGTTTGCTTAATTCGCATGTGTTCAATTCGTGTTCGCTTAGTTCACGAAGGGCTTAACCCCGTTTGCTTAATTCGGGAATAGGAACATATATCTGTAGTAGTGATTTCGCTTGTTAATTGTTGCTACAACCGGGAGGGGATTAGAATCTGCTTAGGGCTTGGAATTTACATGAACCGATGATAGTTGGGAAATCGAGAACAGTAGATCAATCGTTTTTAGCTATTCGATAATCTTTTAAACTGCTCTGTTTATGCATTGTTTTCCATTTGAAATTCAAACCACCCCCCCCCCCCCCCCCCAAAACTGAATTTTGTGGTAAATAACAAGTCAAGAGTCCTTGTGAGACGATATCCGAGTTGTCGCTTCCTAAACTACAGTTTTATAAACCCGCTCGCTTTTTGGCGCGTGCGCGACAGCGCGACCACCTGTCTTTACAATTTGACACTAAAAACACTTGCATACACATTAAGTTGTATTTGTCATATATCAAAATCTCTAAGACATTGAGTCTAACAATCTCCCCCTTTTTTGATTATGACAAACCTTTTAACAAATTATAAGATCAGAGTATAAGTGTAGCAGAAGCTAAGTGTTTTTGACAGATTTATATCATGGTATTAGAGCAGTCAGAGCAGAAATATATCAGAGCAAAAAAATATTATCATAGCAGAATTTGATTTACTCCCCATTAATCATGTAAGCTTTTAAGCTCTCCCTCAACATATGCATGTATAATTCGTTATTATCTCTTTTCTGTATATCATACTTTTTTCATGTATAATTTTTTATTATCCCCTTTCTCTATATCATACTTTTTCCTCCCCTTTTGGCATTATAAAAAGGTAAAGAAAAGAAACATTCAAAGCAATAGAGAAGGTAAGCATTTAAACATTCAAACATAGCACATTAAATTGTTCATGATAGAGGGATAGGTGCAGGGACAAATCATAGAATAAGTGCGTCCATCTAATTTTCCTCCCCTTTTTTATTTTCTTCTATTTCTTTAGAGATTAGATATATGATTGATCAACTATGCCCAATTCTCTTCAAATGAAAAAGAAGCTTTCCTTGTTCAAGGGCTTGGTAAAAATATCAGCGAGTTGTTTAGTTGTATCAATATATTCAATCTCAATTTCTCTACTTTGTATATGGTCTCTAATGAAATGATGTCTGATTTCTAAGTGTTTAGTTCTAGAGTCCATTATGTGATTCTTAGTTAGGCTAATTGCACTTGTATTGTCACATCTAATAGGAACTTGGTTTAGTTGCACACCATAATCAACTAATTGTTGTTTCATCCATAAAACTTGTGCACAACAGCTACCAGCTGCTACATATTCAGCCTCTGCAGTGGATAAAGCAACCCTAGTTTGTTTCTTACTGAACCATGATACTAATGAGTTTCCTAGTAAATGGTAAGTTCCACTAGTACTCTTTCTATCTAGTTTACAACCATCAAAATCAGAGTCTGAATAGCTAATTAAATTACATGTAGCTCCCTTGGGATACCATAATCTCATGTCTTTTGTTCCTAACAGATACTTAATTATCCTTTTAACTGCTATTAGGTGTGATTCTTTTGGATTTGCTTGATACCTAGCACACATGCATACACTAAACATGATATCGGACCTACTAGCAGTTAGATAAAGTAGTGACCCTATCATACCTCTAAATTTAGAAACATCAACAGGTTTACCTTGCTCATCCTTGTCCCGATAACAGGAGGTACTCATTGGAGTAGCCATCTCCTTAGCATTTTCCGTGCCAAACTTCTTGATCAACTCATTGCAGTACTTGGTTTGGCTAACAAAGATTCCATTTTCAGTTTGCTTTATTTGCAGTCCAAGGAAAAAGTTCAGCTCACCCATCATTGACATTTCAAACTCACTCTGCATAAGACTTGCAAACTCTTTGGACAAATGCTCATTAGTGGCACCAAAAATTATATCATCCACATATATTTGTACAAGTAAAATGTTGTGTGCCTTTTTCTTAGTGAACAAAGTTGTGTCAACTTTACCTCTTTTAAATCCTTTTTCAATGAGAAAATTACTTAACCTTTCATACCAAGCTCTAGGAGCTTGCTTTAAGCCATATAGCGCTTTAGACAGTTTATAAACATGGTCAGGCAATTAATTATTCTCAAAACCAGGTGGTTGACCAACATACACTTCCTCTTGTATAAATCCATTTAAGAAAGCACTCTTAACATCAATTTGATACAATTTAAATCCCATTATGCAAGCATAAGCAAGTAGCATTCTTATAGCTTCTAATCTTGCTACTGGTGCATATGTCTCATCATAATCTGTGCCTTCTTCTTGGTTATACCCTTTGGCTACCAATCTAGCCTTGTTTCTTACAATTATACCATTTTCATCTAGTTTATTCCTAAAAACCCATTTTGTACCTATTACTTGATAGTTCTTGGGTTTAGGCACTAGTTTCCAAACTTGGTTTCTTTCAAATTGGTTTAACTCATATTGCATGGACATAATCCAATGTTCATCAATTATAGCATCATCTATGTTCTTATGTTCTACTTGAGACACAAATGCCATATTAATTATTCCAAGATAGATCAAATATCTTTAATACAACAATGTAGACACATTATTCAATGATATATAAGTCGATGCAAAGAGTCACAATAATGATAATCAGAAAACATATTCAATCAACATTATTTCTTTATTGTTACCCATTTTGTGATTGGAGAAGGCTCTATGTCATGATTCCAATTTTTGCTCTTGACATTCCACCACACCTACAAAACAGAAATTTCTCTAACAAACTCAATTTGCACAAGAAATCATCTTTTCTGCTCATATTCACCTTAGGTGAAATTACTATAGGTACCTTTCTTTTAATATTCCAAATTCATACCATCAATCTTAACTATGAGCATTTGATCGTTACCTTAGATTCTCTTAGTGATACTATGCCTCGATCAACATTTGACTTATAATAATTGTCTCACTCACTGATATTGATCTTAAGGGTTCACATCCTACCAGTCACAACTATACCTCAACAAAACTCCCATAATTTCTTATTTATTACGCTACTTAAACAAACAGACAAAGTCTACCAGATATCAAATACATACCTTGTATAAGATCCCCAGATTGAGAATTCAGCTCCCCTCATGGTAAACACTCTTTCAGTGACCGGAGGTCTGGCCATCTGTTGTCCTACTGCTGGAACTTCGCTTCAAGCTCCACCTTTCTGAACACTGGCTCCTTTACCCGTAGCTACCGACTGCTGCCTACCTCTATGTCTACGCTGACGATAAAAATGACCTGGTTTACCGCATCGGAAACAACCAGGTCTCTCCCTGCAATTCCGTAGATAATGCGGTCCTCCACATCAAAGCTGTCATGTCCGGACTTGTTACCCAACTTCTAAGCATAGTCAATATCCGATGTGGATTCAACTAGACACGGCCAATAACAACATCCTAAACCTCACAGTCCGATTAGAATCGAACTGCTCTGATACCACCAAATGAGACACCCCGTTGTGCCCTGTTGTGCCATTAATTATTTATTAAACTTAACCGCGTACTTAACGTTAAACGTAACCCGAAATTATGAAGATATTAAAAACTTATTATAACATATCCAACTTCGGAAAGTTAACACACCACACCATGATTATATTACATATACACACATATGTTTATCCAACATAAATTTAGGGTATCCTATCAGTAGGATTCCTTGCAGGTACGTACTGACACAAACTATTATAATCAGCTCAAAATAGAACGTCTTATATGACTCACTGGCTCTAGACACTAAACTACATCATTGGAATCCACAACTCGTCCTCCCGCATCCGGTTTATACGGAATCCCATCCAGCTCCTCAGTAGCTAGTTCCTCCACCGGATCTTCTCATACGATCACATGATAAAATATATACCAAATACCGAAAATAGGGGATACGAAATAGTGCTATCATCAAAAGCGGAAAAGAGTCATATTATATAATATAACAACAGTCACAAACACACACCACTTATAATCAACCATCATCCTTATTTTACGATATCATCCTCTACCCTCAAACTCATGCAATCTAACCTTTATGCTGAAGTGGCCACTACCAATGCTGTCACCTTCCCCCATTATCGTTAAGGATGTTAGTCAGTCGTCCGAGCGACACGTCCTCATTCATACAGTGCATACCCCCATTACCGTTAGAGTGCTCATTTAAATAATGATACTATTTCCCCCATTACTATTACGGTATTGACCCGTAATATCCGGTATCAGCAATTGGATACTCTGACCTCGTGTGTTCCCAACACACGGTTATGAATAACAATGCATATATAAAAATCTGATTAACTTGCATCAATAACAGCTAGTGCCTCAAGCTTCCATCATAACCTCAACTCGCATTCTATGTCACATCTCATCCATAAAATAATAAATTTAGGCTGGGCACCTCTAAGTCACATTCAATCTCTCACCCAGACAAAATATCTCTGAACAACACATATCTTGACTTAAAAACCAACTAAGCATATTTTTAAACCAGGCAGATCATGCATAATATAATACTCATAAAATATTCAAACACCAATATAAAACGTCACATGCAGTAGAATAACTCAACCAGCGTGTCACAAATAATTTAAAAAATAAATAAATCAGACATCCTCAAATATTATAAAATTATCCTAATGGTGATAAACCTACAATCCTCGAATCATCATTGGTACTACGGGGTAGTTTCCAATGTGATTTTGGTATTGTCGATTACTGTTATTTTGGTATCTTAGAACCATTAGTAGGGTTTAGGGCGCCCTACACCATTATTATAAAATATACTACTTATCCATTCCGACGACAGTATGATTCTTTCACCCACCTGATTGATGTGCGCGCTTTCCCGTACAAGCTCCGATTGAGTCCACACTACTGCCACGAACCTGATCACGCTGTCCAACAGCATCCACAAATCTGCCACCATCCATCCTTACACATCCACCGTTCCGCTTTCTGTCCCGATTACACGTATGAGTAACACAATTCACCGGAAACACCAAATAACAACCGTATCAACAATAGGGTTTCAAATAAATAAATATATTTGAATCTAGAGACAAAATCGATGGAAAAACTTACGAGAACAATGGCTGGACTCAGGGGAAATCGGATTCAAAATATGCTCAAGAATCCTAGGGAAAAGCTACCAAAACAGAGCTACTGTTCGAGCTCCATTTCTCTGGCAAAAGCACTTTTTTTTACAACAAAGAATGGTGACAATGTAAGGATGGATGGTGGCCTAGGAAGTTTTGTTTCAACTTTTTGAAAGATGATCATGTATTTGAGCTTCTAGATCCCTCTTGATATTAAATCTAAAGTCTTCAAAGGTTTGAAAATCTCTAGCTTATTTATCAAAGGATGGCCAAACCTATATGGTTTTGGACCTAGGATGCTTGAGTTCAACTTTATAACTATGATCATGGATTTATACCTCTTAATACTTTGTGATGCCAAACCTAAGAGTTTTCATCAAACAAAAGGCTTTTCCTCATTCTCCTAGGCTAGGCCGAAACTCAATGTTTTGGAGCTAGGATGTTTGAGTTTTCATTTTCCAAAATGATCATGGACTTGAAGATCCTTAAGACATTAGGATGCTAAGTCTAAAAGATTGGAAAGTTTAGAGATTTCTAACCTAGTTATCTTATGATGGCCGAACCTATGAGGTTTATGGACCTAGGATATTTTGTTTTCTTTTTATTTTCAATATGATCATGGATTTGAGCTCCTAAATACATTGAGATGCAAAATCTAAGAGATTGGAAGGTTTAAAGTTTTCTAACCTATTTTACTATACAAGGTCGAAACTTAACCTAAGAGTTTGGATGATTTTATTCAATATTTTCAAGTTATAACAAATTATCTAAGTCACCTAGAACCTAAGAGTTAAGTATCTAAAATCTTAGAGTATGAAATGAAACCTAACTCTCATTAGATTTAAATGGCCGAACCTACCTAATGAGAACATAGATGAGTTTACTTGATTTAGTTGTTTTTATGTTGTTTGGTTGAAGGTGGTGTTAACACCTTGTGGTCGGATAACGAGGAGCTGGGAATTCGAGCTTTCGGTGATAACTCAGGTGGGGGAAAGAATCAACCTATCGTCGGAATCAATAAGTAGTAGATTATGTAGTAATTATGTAGGGCGGCCTAAACCTTAATAGAAGTCGAATAATCGACAAGACCAGAATCGCTTTAAATTGCTTTTATAAAACATCCATGGTGATTCGGGGATTGTAGGTTGATCGATATTAGGTTGATGTTTATACTGTTGATGGTTGATTTGAGTTTTATTACCTTTATTGAACTGATTTAGTGCTATGTTGATGTTTTGAAATATCTTTGATTGACTTGATGTTATGCATGATCTGTGTGGTATTTACTTTATGCTTAGTGGATTAAGCGAAGATATATATGTGGTCTAAGAGATGAGTGGTTTTGGGCGTGAGGATCATGATGATTTTTAGAGGTGCCTAACCTACATGAAATATGTTAAAGAGGTGTTGTGACATAGAGCATGTGTTGAGGTCTTGATGAGAGGTTAAGGCATTAGGTTATGACCTTAGGAGTCTGCGAGGTTCATAAGTTGTGTTGTTTCTATAACCGTATGTGGGACACATACAAGACCCGAAGTCCTTGAGGGACCGTCCAAAGGGTAAACTTAACTTATGCAGCTACGAGTGTCATTGCTTTGCATGAGCACCTCTGGGAGTGGACGAGGTGTGCACCGGGATCATCGTGCAGCTGTAGTGTCACGCTTTGCGTGAGCGTTCTTACCATGGTGAAGGTGTGCACCGGGGTAATCGTGCAGCTATAGTGTCATTGCTTTGCATGAGCATCCACGGTCCGGGGTGTGCACCGGGTTTAATGTGCAGCTATAGTGTCATTGCTTTGCATGAGCATTCTCACCATGACCAAGGATTGCACCGGGAATGGGACGTGTCGCTTGGACGACTGACCGATAACCATAACTATGATAGGGAAACCATAGCCATTTTCAGTATCAAGTTTTAGTTGCAGGAGTGAGGGTAGGATGGATATAAGAATTTTATGGAAGATGGATGACTTGACTGATGTTGTGTCTGTGATAATTACTATATAGTTTATTATGACTCTTTTCCGCTTTTGATGATAGAACTGTTTCTTATCCCCTGTATATTTATGTATGTTGTATTTTGTCTCCTTGTGGAACCATACGAGAAGACCCTGTGGATGAACGTAACCAGGAAGAGTTGGACGGAACTCCCTACGAACCAGATGCTGAAGGACGAGCTGTGACCCATGGTGATTAGGGTCTAGTTAGTTATGGCCAGTGCGTCTGTGTCGTGAAGCTTTATCTTTCCGCTTATGTTTTGTATAACTATGCACCAGTTCGGGATCCTATTGATGGGATGCCCTGAAACAGTGTTTTGATAACTCTGATGCTTTAAGTATGTTTAATATATTTATGTTTTCATATTCTGTTCTATATGAATCTATTTGCTTAAGAAATTAAGTTTCAATTTTTATGTAATTTTCACGTTAAGCGTGCGATTAAGTAATTAAATAATGAGGTTTTAAACTAAATGATATAAGGGGACACAACGTGGTGTCTCATAAGCTAGCTAGTCTTAGTAATCATCATGGCTAGGAATGAAATGTGTGGTGGATGGATGTTTAAAGGGTGTAGCCGTGTTGTGCATCACAAATGAGGAAGAAGAAGCCAATTTGATGATGTCTTGGTCTTGACCATGGTTGTCATTTAGCTAGGATAGGTTAGGTTACTACATAACTATCTAGATATTCTAGGGTTTCGCATTTATGATCATTTATTGTGAAGATACCATGACTCGTCATGGTGACTCATCCCATATGAGTCATCATGGATGACTCGCCATTCTGTCTCCCGATGTATCTCTCTGCACATCCATATCTGGTTCCGTTGTTTACCCGATTACGATTTTTGAGAGGAAGATGATGAAATGAAAGCAAAATGAAATGGGTATGGTAGAGTGGATGTGGCTGCACGAAATTGGCTAGATGTGGTAGGTTTACAACCATGTAAAATGAGTGGTTGAGGGCGAGGAGATGTGTCTTATTAATAACCATGAAACTTGGGGGACAATTTGGTCTTTTTACCTAGATATTTAGGAATCATCATAAATGCACTATAAATGCTTGTCCCATCACATTTAATGCTTGTCCCCTCAAATTTAATACTTGTCCCCTCCGACACATCAATCACTTCCCTCACCTCAGTTCCATAACTGGCTCCGTCGTTTTACCCGATTAAGGTTTCTGTCTGTTTTCCCCCAAAATTCTCCCGAATAAAATCTAATATTTTATTTTTGGGCAAAACTTTTGAAAATAGGCTTCCTCACGGACATAATTTAAAAATCTACAATTTTTCAGTTTCGAGTCGAATTAGGGTTTTCTGCCGGTATAAAATTATACTGTTAGTAAAAACGCAGACCGGTTTCCGTTTGAGTTTTAAACCCAAATTTTAACCAAAGCTTCCTACCATAGAGTAGGTTCTATATATGATTTATTTTCTCCAAAATAATTTTCTAAGTCTCAAATAAAAATATAAATAAATATATCTTTACCGATAATACAGTGTATACGAAAATCAGGGTGTTACACTTTTAAAAACTACAAGGTTGAGCATTACGCTCCCTTAAAAAACTACAAGGTTGAGCATTGTGCTCCCTTTAAAAACCACAAAATTAAGCATAGAGCTCCCTTCAAAAACCACAAGGTTGAGCAATGAGCTCCCTTCAAAAACCACAAGGTTGAGCTCCAGGCTTCCTTGAACAAGGTTGAGCTCCGAGCTCCCTTTAAAAATCACAAGGTTGAGCTCCCAGGCTCAACCTTAAAAACCACAAGGTTGAACGAAAGCTCCCTTAAAAACTCACAAGTTTTGCCCCGACTCCCTAATAAATACAGAGGTCGAACCGAAACTCCCTCTCGAAATAAGCTAAAAGGAAATCAAGCAAAATCTCTATCTAGTTGGAAAGTAAAAAGTGCTTGGGTCATACATCGATGAAGAGGACAATCAAGTCGGGATAATGTTCCTTAAAGAAGTCGAGCAAAGCCTCCTTCTTAATAAAATAATAATAAAAAAAAGGTCCTGGCATGTATACATCAGATTGTGCAAAAACAACATATTGGCAAAGTGCTTTGGAGCATAATGGTACAAGACACTTATCAAACAAAAACCCTCGAGCGAGGCCAAGGAAAATAAAATCGGATGCAATCGAATAAGGTTTCTTTAAAAACTAGGCAATGGAAAACACACAAATCGGATCAAGGCAGGAAGCAAACATTCAGAAAGTCAAACATCATGTTAAAAGGTCATTAGAGCCACACTAGAGTCATGGCCAAAAGACGGCCACAAAAAACGAATCGAATCAAGCATCGCTTATCAAGTCGGATCGAGCTAAAACTCCCCTAAAATAATCTGAAGTCAAGCCCCCGATTTCTCTTAGTTAAGTCACATCGAGCCCTTGAGTTCTTTTAACTAAGTCACGTCGAGCCTCCGAGCTCTATCAACAAAATCAAGTCGGAAGAACCTTCAAACTCCTTCAAAATCACAAGGTCGAGTTCAAGCTCGCTTCAAAAACCAAAATATTTAGCCAGGATACCTCTAGAAGACGATGAAGATCAAGGAAGGACATTTTTAGAAGAAATCAAGTCTTAAGAAAAATTCCAAAAGAAGAAGAAACAAGCGTGGAAGATCGGAGAATCAAAAGGGAGAGAAGACCGAAGAGATTAAGAAGACAACTCAGATGAAGGCATGTCAGTAAATAGGAAAATATTTTGAATAAGGATACACAAACAAGTAAAGGATGGAAGATATCAAGAACGACAGAATAAATGGACGATAAGGCATAGGAAGTACAAAGAAGCGTGTGCCAGTAGTAGGTCGAGAAAATACAAAACAAGAACGAAAACCCGAGCAGAAGATCTACACAACAAGCTCGATTAAAATACAATCAAGCCTCTTCGCTGAATACAACTCGAGACTTGGGGGAGACTTCTGTTTCCACCCAAATTAAACCAAGGGCCTAATGTAGGACAGACCCAGCTATATTTGGTGACCGACCCAATAAGGATGAGGACCAACCAGGATAAGAGGAAAACAACTTGGTATGACTAGGAGGAAGACATCTCGGTCGGGACAAGAAGACAACTCGGGACATGGGGAAGACAACTCGGCCAATTGGGCCAAGGCCCAATTCCTTGAAGACAATTAGGTTAAGCCCACTAAGAGGGCTATAAAATGAGGACTTTCATCCTCATTAGGATCACCTTCTTCTCAACACACCAAAAACCCTAGAACTATTCCACGGGATACATAGGAATAGAGCACAGCTCTTTATCAGGCTTAATCCACAAAACCCCCCACCGCTCCGCATTGGCTGGAGCTACTGTTTCTACCAGCACAAAATCGGACGAAACAAAACATAAATGGATGTCTCATGTTTGAAAGGTTTTCAATGAAGGTGAATTCTTCTCACCCAGATAAAATTGAGAGTAACTTTTACCCTTCACATGTGGCCCAATCAAGTCTTGCCAACTAATGTCACATCATTTAAAATTTGCTAGCTCATTCTTGCTTTAATCAAACCTCTTGGAAGGCATACTTGTCAATACAAAACAAATTAATTTTAGTATTCACTTTATGTTAAACCTAAAATCCTTCATCCCCTATAGAATCAAAACTGCAGAAATTGGAACTGTTCCTTTCCCATGTATCAGATGATGATTCTACCTACATTCTTGAATTTTTGTACCTTGACCACTATGCATATTGTGTCTAGTATTCCTTTATAATGGATGGTAACGATTCCTTTGACCCTTTTTAGGATCACAAATATCTAAATACAGTCCCAAACTCAATCCAAAATCCATATATATTCAATAAGAAACAACAACAACAACAACAACCAAGCCTTATCCCACTAGGTGGGGTCGGCTACATGGATCATACGGCGCCATAATGTTCTATCATGAATCATGTTAACAGTTAAATCATTGGCCTCCAAATCTTTCTTAATAGCTTCTCCTATAGTTTTTCTTGGCCTACCTCTACCTCTAGTTATTGGATTGCCCTCCACTTGATCCACTCTCCTTACTACATAATCTAAAGGTCTCCTCCATACATGCCCAAACCACCTAAGTCGAGATTCAACCATATTTTCTACAATAGGTGCTACCCCAACTCTCTCTCTAATGCTATCATTCCTAATCCTATCACGTCTAGTTTTTCCGCTCATCCAGCGCAACATTCTCATCTCTGCTACATTGATTTTACTCTCGTGTTGATTTTTTACCGCCCAACACTCCGTCCCATACAACATCGCCGGTCTAATAGCTGTACGGTAAAATTTTCCCTTTAGCTTAAGAGGTACCTTTTTATCACACAAAAAACCCGAAGCCTTCCTCCATTTCGACCACCCTGATTGAATCCGATGGTTTACATCTCCCTCAATTTCTCCGTCATTTTGTATAATAGACCCAAGATATTTAAACCGTGTGACTTGTGGTATGTTGTGGTCTCCAACTTTAACCTCTAAGCTAGAGGTGTTTCGCCTTTTGCTAAACTTACATTCCATATACTCCGTCTTGCTTCTACTCAAGCGGAAGCCATGTGCTTCTAAAGCTTGTCTTCAAGTCTCCAACCTTCCATTTATATCATCTCTCGACTCTCCAACTAGGACTATATCGTCTGCGAAAAGTATGCATCGCGGTGCTGGCTCTTGAATGTGCTCCGTAAGTACATCCAAGACCAAGGTAAAAAGATAGGGGCTTAAAGCTGACCCCTGGTGCAGACCTATGGTTATTGGGAAATCTTCTGTGGCTCCACCCTGCATTCTCACACTAGTCGTGGCCCCCTCATACATATCCTTGATAGATCGAATATAGGCAATCCGAACACCTTTCTTTTCTAAGGCTTTCCACAAAACCTCTCTTGGCACCCTATCATACGCTTTCTCCAAATCAATGAAGGCCATGTGTAAATCTTTTTGATCCCTTCGATATTGTTCTATCACTCGTCGTAGCAAGTAAATTGCTTCCATGGTCGACCTCCCGGGCATAAAACCAAATTGGTTGTCGGTGATTTTGGTTTCTTTTCTTAGTCTTCGTTCAAGCACCCTTTCCCATAGCTTCATAGTATGACTCATAAGCTTAATCCCCCTATAATTTGTGCAATTTTGTATATCTCCCTTGTTCTTGTAAATCGGAACTAAAGTGCTTCTCCTCCATTCGTCCGGCATTTTCTTTGACCTCATAATCTCGTTAAAAAACTTCGTGAGCCAACTAATGCCTATATTTCCTAGACTCTTCCATACCTCCATAGGTATATTGTCCGGTCCAACTGCCTTGCCATTATCCATCCTTCTCAGAGCTTCTTTTACCTCATGCTCTTGGATTCTACGATAAAAAGTATAATTTTGGTCCTCCTCTCTGATGTCAAGCACCTGTGAGCATGATAAAACTTCAAATCCTTCATTAAATAACTTGTGGAAATAATTCTTCCATCTATCTTTAATATCTTGTTCCTTAACCAAAACTTTACCTTCTTCATCCTTAATACACTTCACTTGGTCCAAGTCTCTTGTCTTTCTTTCCCTATTTTTAGCAAGCCTATAAATAGATTTCTCACCATCTTTGGTGCCTAAGGATTGGTACAACCCATCAAAAGCTTTAGTTCTAGCTTCGCTCACTGCCTTCTTGGTCTCTTTTTTGGCCACCTTATAATTTTCCCAATTTTCAGCATTTCTACATAAAGACCAAGCTTTAAAACATTCCCTTTTAACCCGAACCTTAGCTTGCACACTTTCATCCCACCACCAGGATTCTTTACCCTTAGGTCCGAATCCTCTTGATTCACCAAGCGTCTCTATAGCTACCTTCCTAATCCCCTTGGCCATCTTGTCCCACATATCATTTGCACTTCCTTTTGCCTCCCAAAACCCTCCCTCCAAAACCTTGTGTTGGAAGATCCTTTGTTTTTCACCCTTCAGTTGCCACCACTTGATCCTTGAAACCTTTTCGTGGCCTGTTCTCTTCACACTCCTTTTAACTCTTACATCCATGACCAAGACTCTATGTTGGGTAGTCAAGCTCTCTCCAGGTATGACTTTACAGTCCAAGCAAATCTTTCTATCCGATCTCCTAATAAGAAAGAAATCTATTTGAGAGCTTGTCACCCCACTTTTGTACGTGATAAGATGCTCCTCACGTTTCCTAAAACACGTATTGGCTATAGTAAGATCGAAGGCAGATGAAAAGTCCAAAATAGACTTGCCCTCACCATTTACCTCCCCTAGGCCATATCCCCCATGAAAACCGTCGTAACCTCTAGGTGCCCTCCCTACATGCCCATTTAGATCACCTCCTAAGAAAATCTTTTCACCTAGCGGTATTTCCTGAATTAGGCCTTCTAAATCCTCCCAAAATTTTACCTTGAAGTGTTCTTCTAACCCTACCTGAGGTGCATAAGCACTCATCACATTAAAGGTGTCTTGTTCCACTACAAATTTTAGGGCAATGATCCTATCTCCAACCCTTTTTACATCCACAATATCATTCTTCCAATATTTATCCGTAATTATGCCCACCCTATTTCTCGATTTTACTTTGCCAGTGTACCAAAGCTTAAAACCCGAAGAGTCTAATTCCTTTGCCTTTTCTCCCACCCACTTAGTTTCTTGTAGGCACATGAAATTGATCCTCCTCCTAATCATAGTGTCAACTATTTCCATTGATTTACCGTAAGTGTGCCTATATTCCAAGTTCCAAAGCGAATCCTACTCTCGTGAGCTAGCTTCTTTACCCACACTCGTTCACAAAAATGTGGGAACCCTTGCTTATTTTTCACTACATCCAGGCGGCGATGCAGCGGCCCTTGCTCTTTTGACACTGTACTCGAGCTATACAGTGCGTTGCTTCTGGGCAACGACCTAGCATTAGCATTATTACGTCGTTGATCCATGTCATAGAGATTCGACTAAGTTTTACGTTGGCTGTCGATGGCCTAACACAACCCTCTCCTTTTATCCGGGCTTGGGACCGGCTATGTTTAGCTTTGTCACAAAGCACAACATAGGCAGGATTTATTCAATAAGAAAAATTTAAAAAAAAAAGGTATCTGCTATCTTCAAGCTTTCATCTCCATGAACCCCTGCACACAAAAGAAATCAATCAAAATCAGTATTCTTTTTTTAAAAAATAGTCAATAAAAAGAAGAGAAAAAGATGCATTAGAGGAGAAGACAGGAAGAAGAAAAGAAAGACACAGGAGAAGGGGGCCTATTGTAGCGACGCCGCTGATAGTCGCGAGACGCGGCTGTTCTATCTACTCCGCCCAGCATCGCCACCAAGTGCGGCCTCCCCTCCACAGGAAGCACCGACACGGGGCTGGCCCATCCTCCTCCTTCCCTCCCTCCATCGCGAAACGTAGCCTCCTCTTCTCCCTCCACTATGGGAGAACTCCCAGATCTGTTGTCTACCACCATTCACACGACCTTCCGCCACTGCAACGGTCGTGGGCTTGAGAAAGAAGAGTCTGTATAGAAATGGTATCGAGGTGTCGAGGTATATATAGAGGAAGACATGAAGTCAGTGGAGCCAAGGATGAGGAGAACGGTGGCGGAGATTTGAGGGATGGTGATAAAAGGTTATGGAAGGAGAAGGGTTCTTCGAAGAACCCTTGTTTTGCAAGAGAGGTTCTTAACAATACGATGAAAAAAGCAAAAATAATTTATTTTGTTTTTAAAATTATACCCACTAAGAGTTTTAATTAAATAGGGATGAGCTGTCATAATTTAAATGATATAGTATTAGTTGGCAAAATTTTATTGAGCCATATATGTAGGATAAACATTACCTCAAAATTTATGGAGGTATCAAAGAATTCACCTTGGATCAATTGTTTCTAGTGTACCCGGTTTGAATTTATTTTTAATAGATTGGCATTTTTTAAAAGCAATGTATATTGAATTTAATTTAAATATCTTGGTTTTGTTGCCAATTAAAGTAAGCGAGTACAAGATCAATATACTGGGAGTTTTCAATGTAAAATATTAATAACAATTCATTCACTACAGATTGAGCCAAATATCAATAATAAATTATTTAATTATCAACCAAATCAAAACAATTAACCTATCAATGGATTTGATTATCAACGAAAGTATCTTGATCAAACGACTACTTTATGAAATTAATTCTTTTCCTTATTTTCTTCCAAACGGTTATATATGCCTTTATCTATTTTAGAATAAAATTTTTTTAAGTGATCTTTTGAATTCATAATATAACATTCACAACCAAATGCATAAAAGTATGATATGTTACCTTTTCATAAGGAGTCTTATTTAGGATAGATCTAACTCATGTTATGTTTTGTACATAACAAGTAGTGTTAATAACTTTTGCCCAGAAGTACTCAGGGAGATTGTTCTTATTAAGCATTGTTCTACCAATCTCTTGAAGAGATATGTTCTTCCTCTCAACTACTCCATTTTGCTGTGGAGCTCTAAGTGCAGAGAAATTGTGAGAAATGTCATTTTCCTCACAAAAGCTTAAATTGTTGATTTTCAAACTCACCCCCATGGTCACTTCTAATAGCAGAAATACATAAACCTTGCTCATTCTGTACTTTCTTATAGAATACCGCAAAAACCTTATAAGACTCATCCTTGTGTGCTAGGAAGAGTACCTATGTGAATCTCGAACAGTCATCAACTATGATAAAACCATATTTCTTTCCAACTATGCTAGCTACACTGACTGGTCCAAAGAGATCCATGTGTAACAACTGCAATGGTCTAGAGGAGGTCACTTCCCTTTTAGATTTAAAACTTGATTTTAATTGTTTACCTCTCTGACATGCATCACACAAAACATCTTTCTTAAAAGAAATATCATAAGAATCCTCATCTGAAGAATCATCCTCAACGGATTTATTACTAATTAGTATAAATAGAAGACTTTGAAGACTGTTGAAGATACACTCCTGAACGAACTCACTCAAGCATTCAATACTCTCTTCACATTCAAAGCTCTCTTAGCTGCTCAATCATTTGTATTTATTAAGAAGTCTTTATTGTGGTCATACCAACCTTAAATACTTATTCACTCTTAGAGTGTTACTCGGTTGACTTGCATAGTTGTAATCTGTGAAGCTGCTGCTTCATTCAACTCTTATCATTTGTAGAGCCTAAAGAGGCTTGCTGAAAGAATACTGTTTAAGCCTGGAGAGGCTAAGTGTGCAAACAATACTTGTTAGTTGAGCCTGTGGAGGCTAGGTGTGCAAACAATACCCATCTATAACGAGATCAGTTATAGTGATAACACTTGGGAAACCAAGGACTCGATGTAGCCCAAGGTTTGAGGTGAACCAGTATAAATCTGTGTTGACCCTCTTATCTCTTTCCTTAAGATTGCTTTATATTTTTCTGTGCTAACTGGGTTAAAAGTGTTAAGTTTTCATATTTTTTGTTTTACATCAGACGCTTCTTTGTGTCCGATCGCTTCTTAGAAATAAAACTTTGTGTTTTTTAAAAAGTTAACTAAAACACAATTCAACCCCCCCTTCTCGTGTTTTATATATGTTCATTTCAATTGGTACCAGAGCTTAACCTCTAGGTTGAGCACTTAACAGTGTTGAGGAAAGATTCTGTTGAACAGTAATCATGACGGCTAGAGTTAGCACAAGCGGAAGTAACTCAGGGATTGAAGGAGCATCCATGACCAGACCTCCCTTCTTTGATGGAGAAAACTACATCTACTGGAAGGAAAGATTTCAATGGTTCATTATGTCCATAAACTCTGATCTATGGGAAATCATTACTGAAGGTCCCTACATTCCAAAGAATGCTGACAACACTGACAAACCTAAAGTCGAGTGGATTACTGCAGAGAAGACCAAATGGGAGCTAAATCATAAAGCAAGGTATTCCTTGATGTATGCCCTAAGTCAGGAAGAATTTGAAAAGGTCCATGCATGTGGATCTGCTAAGGAAATATGGGATACTCTTGAACTAACTCATGAAGGAACGACAAAGATAAAAGAAACAAAGATAAATATACTTCTACAAAAGTATGAGCTATTCACCATGGAAGATGGAGAAAGCATTGCTCAAATGATAGATAGATTTCAGACTATCACAAATAATCTGAAATCTCTGGGAAAAATTTACACCAATGTTGAGAAGGTAGGCAAGATTCTAAGAAGTCTGCCCAAACAATGGAGACCTCTAGTTACAGCAATAACTCAAGCCAAAGATCTCACAACTTTTCAAATTAGTGATCTTCTTGGAACCTTACAAGTTCATGAGCAAGAGTTGAATGAAGATAACTCAACAAAGAAAGGAAAATGAATTGCTCTCAAAGCTGAGAATACTCCCTCAAAGGCTTTCAAGGTTGAAGAATCAGATTCAGAATCAGATGCTTCTGAAGAAGATTCTGACAGTGATTACGAAATGTCGATGTTAACCAGAAAAATGAGGAAGCTATGGAAAAATAAAAATTTTAGAAAAGTTAAACCACCTTTTCAAAAAATTCAACAAGGAAAAATACTTCAAGGAAAGCAACAGTTCTGATAAAAGTCCTACAGTTTGCTATGAATGCAAGAAACCAGGACACATCAAATTTGAATGTCCTCAATTGAAAAAGCAACCCTTCAAGAAGTTCTATAAAAAGAAAAATAAAGGAATGATGGCCACATGAGAAGATCTAGATGGCAGTTCATCAGATGAAGATGCAGAAATGAAGAAGCAAACCTGTGTCTTATGGCAGATGCAAATTCCGACTCTGAGGTGATTTCTGATCTTAAGGAATTGCAAGATGCTTATGATGAATTGATTGAAGAATCTAACTATAACTAAGGCTTTCAGAACACTCAAGAGACAATATGTTGAACTCTTAAAAGAGCATGAACATAAGATTCAAGAGTGTGATAGACTGTCTTAGGAAAACAGTAAGCTGAAGGCTGAGAAGCCTAAGACTGAGATCATAGTTGAGAAGCAACAATCTACAGAAGTGGTCAAACTTCAACAGAAGGTAGAAGAGCTCACCTCTGATCTTGCCTGTTTTGTCAATGGAAGAGAAAATTTGACTAAACTTTTAGGAAGTCAAAAACCCTCTCTTGATAAAACTTGTATAGGAATGATTGACCAGACGCATCATAAAGTATATAACAAAATACTAGGACAAAGGTCTAAACCTCTTTATGATAAGGTCAATTTATATTCTAACAAGGATAGTTGTAAAATATGTGGAAAAGCTGGACATATCACGTCTAAGTGAAGTTGTCGCAAACTTTGAGAACTAACAAGAAATGACTCAAGGAAATATGGGTATCTAAAGCCTTGATTATTCCTGTTGCAGATATCTTTAATAGGACAAAGAACACACCTATCATGGTACCTGAATAGTGGTTGCTCACATCACATGACAGGGAAAAAGTTTATGTTCATAGACCTCCAACCTAAAGAAGGAGGGCATGACACCATTGGTGGAAATCAGAAAGGAAAGGTAATAGGGATAGGTAAAATCAGTGGGAGATTACCTTTACCATTTATCTCTAATGTTCTGTTAGTTGAAGGATTAAGACATAGTCTGCTTAGCATAAGTCAATTATGTGATAATGGATTCAATGTTTCCTTCACTAAGAATGCATGTATAGTCAAAGACACTAATGGCAAAGTTCTCTTTTCAGCAAACAGGCAACAAAATCTTTATAAGATTGATCTAACTGAACTATCTGATCAAAGTGTGACTTGTTTTGTGTCAAGGGAAGATGAAAGATGGGTATGGCATAAGAATTTAGGGCGTACTAGTATGAAACAAATAACCAAACTTCAGAAGAATAGACTTGTGATAGGTCTACGTGATATAAGTTTCAAAAAGGATGTTATATGTGATTATTGTCAATGTGGAAAGCAAGTTAAATCTAGCTTTATACCAAAAATCTAGTATCTTCTTCTCAACCATTACAATTGTTGCATATGGATCTGTTTGGTCCTGTAAGTGTTGCTAGTAGGGCACGAAAGAAATATGGTTTTTCTTAGTCGATGATAATTCTAGATATACATGGGTACTCTTCTTAACCCACAAGGATGAGTCATTCAAGATGTTTTCCATATTCTGTAAGAGAGTACAGAGTGAGCAAGGATTCTGTATATCAGCTATCAGAAGTGACCATGGGGGAGAGTTTGAAAATGATCACTTCAACACATTCTGTGAAGAAAACAGAATTTCTCACAACTTCTCTGCTCCTAGAACTCCTCAGCAAAATGGAGTAGTAGATAGAAATAACAGATCTCTACAAGATATGACTAGAACAATGCTTAACGAAAGCAAACTCCCAAAGTACCTCTGGGCTGAGGGAGTAAATATTGCTTGTTATGTGCAAACCAGAATATTGATAAGACCCTTCTTGAATAAGACTCCTTATGAATTGTGAAAGGTAGAAAACCCAACATCTCTTATTTTCATGCTTTTGGATGTGAATGTTTTATTTTAAATACTAGAGATCAACTTGGAAATTTTAAATCGAAAGTAGATAAGGCTATATTTCTTGGATACTCATACACTTCTAAAGCTTTTAGATTTTATAACTCTAGAAAAGAAGTAGTTGAAGAATCTATTCATGTAAGATATAATGATGGTTTAAAGACTGATAGGAGACTATAAGATCTTGAAGATGATCTTGCAAGATTAGATCTTAGAAAACAAGATGATCAAACTCATGACAACCTGAAGACTGAGAATGCAGAAGCACCTGCTCAACTATCTAATCCATCTACTCAACAAGCATCAGACATTAAACCTAGATGAGACTGGAAATTGAAAACTCATCATCCTGGAGAATTGATCATTGGTAATCCTTCTCAAGGAGTCGGAACCAGATCAACATTCAGAGACTCAAACAACATAGTTTTCCTATCTAAGATAGAACCCAAGAATATTAAAGAAGCTCTCGAAGATGAAAGCTGGATCTTAGCTATGCAAGAAGAGCGAATCAGTTTAAAAGAAATGATGTTTGGTCACTAGTTCCAAAAATCAAAGGAAAATCAGTTATTGGAACAAGATGGGTGTTTAGAAACAAACTTTATGAGGATGGTAAAGTGATTAGAAACAAAGCAAGGTTAGTAGCTCAAGGATATAACCAATAAGAAGGTATTGACTACACTGAAACCTTTGCACCAGTAGCTAGGATATAAGCTATTCGCATACTTATGTCATATGCTGCACATAAAATCACTTTATTTCAAATGGATGTAAAAAGTTCATTTCTTAAGGGAATAATTAAAGAAGAAGTGTATGTTAAACAACCACCTGGTTTTGAAGATAATGATAAACCAAAACATATTTATAAGCTTAAAAAGGCTTTATATGGATTGAAACAAGCACCTAGAGCTTGGTATGATAGACTTAGCTCTTTTCTTATGAAAAATGACTTTATTAGAGGAAAAGTTGATACTACTCTCTTTAGAAAAAGCACTAAAAAGGATTTCATTATAGTACAAATCTATGTTGATGATATTATATTTGGTGCTACTAATGAAAATCTCTTCAAAGAGTTCTCTAAGCTTATACAAAATGAATTTGAGATGAGCATGATGGGAGAATTGAAGTTCTTCCTTGGTCTACAAATCAAACAGACAGGTGATGGAATATACATCCACCAACAGAAATATACCAAGGATATTTTAAAGAAATATAAATTGGATACACCAAAACCAACGAAAACTCCCATGGAAACAAATGCAAAATTAAGTAGAGATGGGGAAGGTAAAAAAATAGATCAAACTATCTATAGAGGTAGGATTGGTTCTCTTCTATATTTAACTTCTACTAGACCTGATATTCAATTCAGTGTCTGTATGTGTGCAAGATTCCAA
This sequence comes from Sophora flavescens, assembly GCA_030762895.1. Lineage (NCBI taxonomy): Eukaryota > Viridiplantae > Streptophyta > Magnoliopsida > Fabales > Fabaceae > Sophora > Sophora flavescens. Next base: position 45,306,341 of record CM061070.1, read on the forward strand.
CCTAACCCGAGAGAATCACATCTCAAAGATGTCAAATGAATATTTAGATATTTACTTAGAACCACTAATCTTGGTTTGATGTATTTAAGAACACAAGAGTACATATTAGTTGGATTTTGTGATGCTGACTATGCTGGAGACAGATTTGAAAGGAAAAGTACTAGTGGAGGATGTCACTTAATTGGAGCAAGTTTGATCTCTTGGACAAGTAAAAGACATACTACAATTGCACTATCTGCTACAGAAGCAGAATATATTACAGCTACAAGCTGTTGTTCACAGCTTTTATGGGTAAAACATCAACTTGAAGATTATTCTATCTTTGAACATAATATATATGTTTGGTGTGTTAATTCTAGTGCTATATGTTTATCTAGGAATCCCATACAACATTCTAAGGCTAAGCACATAGAAATTAAACATCACTTTATAAGAGACTATGTTCAAAAGGTGTTTTTGACATTAAATTTGTCAAAACTGAAAATCAATGGGCTGACATATTAACAACACCTTTAGCTGAAGACATGTTCGTATATATTATAGGTAATCTAAACATGCATTTCATAAATGAATGATATATGTTATAATGTGTCTGATCTAAAGAAAAGCGTCTGATGACATGGAATAATGACTGAGACTTTACATTGCAGTGTTTCTAAAAAATATTTGAATTCAAAATGTTTTTATCTTTATTACTCCCAACTGTTCTTTCTTTTTAAAACCCTCTCTTTAAAAGCAAAACTCTTTTGTTAGAAACCCTTTACGTTTCAAGAAGTTTTTCTCTCTCTCGTGAAAAACCCTTTCGAAACCCTTCTCTCCGTTCCTCTCAACCAAAATCCATGGCACCCAAAGGACCTTAGAAGAAACTTGTGCTTGCCGCTGCTCGTCTTGGAATAAGTATTGACGATATCTCCATGATTATTCTTGGAAGATTTGTCAAGATGAACAAAATCATAAAAGGTGGAATGAATGTGTTACCCGAACTAGAAGCCTCACAATGGGTAAGGTTCTTCGATCTACATGAACCAGTATACCCACTACATCTGCAAGAGTTTTGGGAAAATGCTGAAGAAAGGATGTCTCAATCTCATATCTCCATTCTGACACAATGTAATGGAAGACCTTACTCTTTCACTCTCAATAGTATTCAAAAAGCAACTGACCGCCCTAGGCATGGTGCTGCCTTTACTGATGACTGGGAAAATTAATTTGGTAAAGAAACTGTTCATCAAGTTTTGTATGGGGTATCTAACCCTAGAAATAAGGTTGCCTCCAAAATAATTCCAAAAGGAAGATTTCTACATGTTCTATTCATCAACTGTGTCATGCCAAGGATTAGTGCTCGAGACAATGTCATCAAGATGGATAGGTTTGCCCTCTTTCATCTCTTAAGTATGATGAAGATAGATATCAATGATCTAATCTTCAAGTATATGCTGAGAATGACAAAGCCTCAAAACGAAACCTCCTATACCTATGGTATGCTGATTACCAAATTGCTAGATATCAGAGGCATTCCCCTCACTGGGAAGATTTATATGGCAACTACCATAGATGAGAGGACTCTCTCTCGAATGAAGCTAAGGCCACCAGGAAAGATTCCTGATTCTGATGAAGAGGATAAGGCAAGAAGCATTCAGAGGAGTCTGAAGAAGAAGAATCCGAAGAGTCTGATGACTCAAAAGCAACTGAGGTGTCTGTACCTTTGGAGGAAGCTGGTCATCACAGAGGATTTTGATGATGATGATGACCAACCAATTTCTAAAGTACTGAAGAAGGAATTCGTTAAGGAGCAAACTACTGCCCCTCAAAGGGAATTTAAAAGGAAAGTTGTAGTTGCATCTACACAAGTTAGAAGGTCCACAAGGCTGAAGATTGTTGAGCCTGTGCAGGTCCCTCTACAGATCATGTCACATACTGTTTCACCAGTAAGGTCATCTGAAACCTCACCAACTTCACCTGACAACTTACCATCACATACTACCTCTTCTCCATCTTCATCCCACAATACCCCCCTTCATAATCAAATTACCATTGTTGAAAATCTTCTCGCTTTATTTCTCAGAGATTTCAATCTGAATCTCACTCCAGACAACCCTTCACCAGAAACACAATCTTGTCCCTCACCAGATTACAACTTAGATCATCATTCATCACCTTCTTCCTCTCCTTCACCACAACATCAAACACTTGCTCCTGTTATACAAGTATTTGAATCCATTCTTTTACCTCTTTCTGGCTCTTCACCACCATCCATTCCATCACAAACATTACCTAATCCTACCATAACAAACACCACAATCAGGACACTTTCTTCTACCCCACAACCGATTGATCAAATCAACCCTAACTTCCTCACCTCAGATGATCTTAAGACCATCAACAATCTAATTATTGAGCAGGCTGTAGTAAGGCTAAATCAAGCCTCTTAGAAATACAAACAGAATCCATCTGCTTGTATGGGGCCAAATAATGTTCTGAAAATCTGTCCTGACAGAGGAACCCCTCCCGAGAAACAGAAGCTGAATCCTAAATCCAAGAAGCCCTTTGTTTGGCTGGAAAGAAGGCATATAAAGCAAGTTTCCTCGTTGGGCCACATCTTTCATGAGCCACCCTGAACCAAGGATTATTCAAGATCCTGCTCATCATTGTGGATTACCCTTGGTAGAGAAGCTCAAGACGCCTACAGACAAGGCCAGGCTCACTTCTTATCAGATTCCATGGATTGGATATCAGGATGAAGACCGAGCAGATGCAAGGCAACTCTACCCCTTCCAACCAACCCTCATTTTCACTCCATTTCTGTTTATCTTACCTTTTCGTTTTTATGAAAACCCTTTTTCTGTTTATTCTTTAAATTTCTTGTTTCTTTTGAAAATTTAACTTGGTTTTTCACTCGCCTATCTCCTCTTATTTGTTCTCTTTCAAATCTTGAATTCATTTCTTTTCGAATTCCATATTTGCAACCTTTTGGATCACTATATTCAGTGTTTCCTTTGACCCTCTCTCTTTCTCCTATAATCTTTGATATTTCTTTCATTTACTCTTTTGGTTTCTCCCTTCCCTAGCACTGTCTAGAACTTGTTCCCTTTGAACCTCCTAAGACATCTAATGCAACTTTTGAATCTGGTCCTTCAACTACATCAGCACATGATGACTTCGCTGAAATGGCATCCACCATCATTGGCATGGATCCTGTTGCCAGAGCAGAAATCAGTGGTCTCCATGACACGATGGACTATGTTGTAACCCTGCTTAAGAAGTCTCTTAACAAGCAAAATCCTTAGTTTCTAGGTTTTCTTTGTGTCAGCAATGTAATAGTCAATGATGTTCTTTTTCAATAAATACTTGCTTTGTTCTATGTTTATTGTTTGTTTCCTTTTTACTGATGACAAAGGGGGAGAAAGAAAGCATGTCATAAAGATTGTATGCACAATATATATATCAAAAATACGTCTGAATGGTATCTTATATAAAAATAATGCTTTATCTAAATCATCTTATAATCAAACCCTAAAACCCGTGTAATGAAAGCATCAGTTTAGGGGGAGCATAACTGCTTTTAATCTTTATCTTTAGCTCTTACTTTAATTATATTTAAAGTTCATTAAAATCATAAGAATATATTTGTCATCATCAAAAAGGGGGAGATTGTTAAGTGTAAGTTTTTGACATCTCTAATTTTGATGAGTCCAAACAAAAGAATGATTTTAAGTGAACCTCTTGAAATCCACTAATGTGTATATTAAGTGTGAAGATCATAAAGCAAGAGCATACAAGTCTTAAAGATGCGTCTGTGTTACGATGCGTCTGAAGAAAGACTCATTTTTTTTACATGCCATAAAAATGCATATTTTCATATCGAGAAATTCAAATTCAGAAGCTAAAAGCATCAAACCGTGCTTAAAATTATTTTTGTTGCAAAAGGCAAAATGACCTTTACTCGGTCATAGGCTCGTGTTGCACAAATAAGGAAAGTTGCACTGCCCAAGTCTGAAAAGCAACAAACACTGCTCTATATCAAGTTGCATTCTGATAAAGCAATGCCAACATATATGTTCATCTTGTCTTGAAGCTCTCCAACGATCATAATCATTAAATACAAGTTCAGAACGACTCTTTGGCATTAGTGAATGAAGAACAAAAGTTTACTCATCTGAAGAATCCTCCACAATGGATTTATTACTAGTGAGTATAAATAGAAGCATTTGAAGACTGTTGAAGATACACACCCGAACGAACTCACTCAAGCATTCAATACTCTCTTCACATTCAAAGCTCTCTAAAGTTCTTCTTAGAAAACTTCTCTGCTCAATCATTTGTATTTGATGAGAAGTCTTTATTGCGGTCATACCAACCTTAAATACTTATTCACTCTTTGAGTGTTACTCGGTTGACTTGTAAAGTTGTAATCTGTGAAGCTACTGCTTCATTCAACTCTTATCATTTGTAGAGCCTGAAGAGGCTTGCTGAAAGAATACTTGTTTGAGCCTGGAGAGGCTACGTGTGCAAACAATACTTTTTAGTTGAGCTTGTGGATGCTAGGTGTGCAAACAATACCCATTTGTAACCTGATCAATTATAGTGATAACACTTGGGGAACCAAGGACTGGACGTAGCCCAAGGTTTTGGGGTGAACCAGTATAAATCTCTGTGTTGACTCTCTTATCTCTTTCCTTAAGATTACTTTATATTCTCTGTGCTAACTGGGTTAAAAGTGTTAAATTTTCTTATTTTCTGTTTTACATTAGATGCCTCTTTGTGTCTGATCGCTTCTTAGAAAGAAAATTGTGTTTTTTAAAAAGTTAACTAAAACACAATTCAACCTCCTTCTCGTGTTTTATATATGTTCATTTCAGCATCCTTAGTAAAGGAGACAAAGAACCTATTGTCACATAATTTACTTATGCTAAGTAGAGTATGATCTAATCATTTAACTAATAAAACATTAGATATGATAGGTAAAGGAGGTTTACCACAAACTTTACCTACTCCAACAACCATTCCTTTCTGGTTGCCACTAAAAGTTACTTGTCCACTTTTCTTAGGTTGGAGCTTTAGGAACATAAACTTTTCTCCTGGCATTTGTCGCGAGCATCCACTGTCCAAGTACCATGACAGGTGTTTGCTTTGTCCTATTAAGAATATCTGTAACAGGAATTATCATGGACTTAGGTACCCATTTTCTTGGGTACTTTTCTGTTAGTATAAGATGTCTGTGAAGAACTCTTTCTTTTTTTGTGGATAAACTTAGACGTGATATGTCCAGCTTTTCAACAGTAAGTATAGACAGGTCTATTTGAAGTAATAGAAACAGATTTGAAAGTTATTTTTGAGAACATTGTTGATTCATTATGATGCGTCTGACTGGTATACCCCAAACCTCTTTCTCTTCCTAGACTCCTTCCACAATTCTTCTTCCCAATCCTTAGAATTTCCACTTCAGCAACCATTATTTGAGTTTAGTTGTATGAAGGTTCTAGTTTCTCACCTAATCAAGTTAGTTTTTATACCATAAAGCTTCCAAAACCTTTTTTAAGTTAAAACGCACTTTTTGCGCCTCTGGCTATGAGACACAACCATGTCGAATAGAGACATGCCCATGTCTTAGAGCTGTCAAAGTGAGCCAACTCAGGTGAGCCAGGTTGGCTCACCACGGGTTAAGGATAAAGTGAGTCCAGCCGGGTTGGCTCACTTTATTGGTGAGTCAAGAAAGAATCAAAAAGAAGAGATATGGACACACTCCAATCTTGAGCTGGAGTCCTCTCCAGTACTGGACTATCCATTACGAGAGAGAGATACAAAAAATGTAAATAATTTTAACACTTTTTAATTGATAAACAAAACCATCACATCATGATTTTTTTGTCCCTCTCTCTCTCATAATGGAGAGTCCAGTAACTGGAGGAGATTTGAACTCTCCAATTGAGACACCCCGTTGTGCCCCGGTGTTTTATTAGACTAAAACCTCATTAATTAATTTCTTACTTATGCGCTTAATATGAAAATATGTAGAAATTAAAAACTTAACTTATGACGTATACAGCTTCATATAGAATACACATCACAATATAAGTATATTAAAAATATTACAAAACACTGTTGAGGGTATCCTTTCAGTAAGATCCCTCACAAGCATATACTTCAACAAAAGTTAAACAAAGCAGAAACATATGAAAAAATGCCTCACGAGACGCACTGGCCATAACTAACTAGACCCTAATCACCATGGGTCACAGCTCGTCCTTCGGCCTCTGGTTCGTAGGGAGTTCCATCCAACTCCTCCGGGTTACGCTCATCCACAGGGTCTTCTCGTACGATTCCACAAGGAGATAAAATACAACATACAGAAATATACAGGGGATAAGAAACAGTTCTATCATCAAAAGCGAAAAAGAGTCGTAGTAAATTATACAGCAATTGTCACAAACAATCAACACGCCTAACTAACAAATCATCCTCAAATTAATAGATCATCCTCTACCCTCAATCTCATGCTACTCAAAGACACCATAGCTGCACACCTATTTCTAAGGCGGAAGTGGTCTCGCGAGAACTCTTGATTTTTATGTGTATTATATTACCAATACACGGTGTATTATATTACCAATACACAGATGTGTCTTGCATGAATTATATTACCAATACACGGTGTATTATATTACCAATACACAGATGTGTTTTCGTGTATTATATTACCAATACACGGTGTATTATATTACCAATACATAGATGTTCTTGTGCATAGTATTACCAATACACTTTGTCTTTGTGTATTATATTACCAATACATGGTTGTGGACAACAACACCTATACTTGAATCTCATCCACCCGTTTTAACAAAATCTTAGTGCCCTAACCTTCCATTAGAACTTGACACATATTCTATGCCATAACACCTCTTTAACATACCTCATCTAGGTTAGGCACTTCTAAATCATCATTATCCTCACACCCAAAACAATCATTTCTTAGACAACATATATCTTTGCTTAAAATCCACTAAGCATAATAATAAAAAAAAAACCAGGCAGATCATGCATAACACAATATCAATCAAAATATTTCAATATCACCAACATAGCAAAAAATCAATTCATTAAAAATAATAAAATCAATTCAACCATCAACAATATAAAATCAACCTAATGTCAATAAACCTACAATCCCCGAATCGCCATTGGTTTTTCAGAATAGGTTTCCAATGTGATTTTGGTCTTGTCGATTACTCGACTACTAGTAGGGTTTAGGTCGCCCTATACAATTATTATATAATCTACTACTTATCCATTCCGGCGATAGGTTGGCTCTTTCCCCCACCTGAGCTAACACTGGATTCACGAACTTCCCGATCTTCGTAACTACATCACGAATATCCGATATCCTTCAACCAACATCACATAACAACGATTAATCAAACAATTCCCATTAGGTTCACTTTAATACTAGGTTCGGCCTCTAATTCAAAATGAGGCTAGGATCATTTTCTCACTCTAATCTTTTGGGTTCTAGGTGCATAGGTCTTAGATAACTAGAATAAATTGTTAGAAGTTGAAAATATGAAACAAAATCCTCTAACCTCCAAGGTTAGGGTTTCGGCCTTGAACATAAAAATAGGTTAGAAAATTTATTTGGATTCAAACCCTTGGACCATAAAAGTATAAGTATCTAAAAGCATAAAAACCATAATCTTAACTCATCAAACACTTTTAAACATTTTTACATAATCTTTGAAGAAATAGATCTAAGACTTGGAAATAGATAAAACTTGATGGAACTTAAGATTAGTTGAGGATTAGGAACATAGAAACCCTAAATAGTTTAGATCTAGCCTCATTTAAGTTAAAAATTGAACAAAACCTCCTTTGTCCATTTAGACATAGGTTCGGCGCTGTTTAGATCTATATGAAGGAAAAGGATTTTGCTCATATGCTCTTAGATGATGAAAAGAGAGATGATAACTAGATCATAGAAATTAGTTTCACATTTTTAGGATTTTTCTACAATTTTCTAGAGATTTTAGAAGTTATGGATCTAAGAATGATAAATGGAAGAAAATGATATTAACTCAACAAATAAGTGAATGAAATAACATAGATGAGTAGGATAAAAAAATGTTACCCTTGAAGCTTGAAGAAAAAGGAGGAAGAAGATGAGCTCTTGAGGAAATCCAAGGAAGTTTGAAGTAAGAAAATGATGTTTTTAAGAGTGTAAACCATGAATGAAGAAAATGAATGAATATATAGAGATAGGAGAGAGAGAGAGGCGTGTGGGAGAAGGAGAGGGGAGAACTTGGAGGCCAAGTTTGGCTTAGGACATGTTTGGTTGGTTAGGAGAGAGATTAATAGGTTTTAGTATTAAAATACTATTACTTTCCAAAACATCGTGATTACTTTCTTGGATGTGACATGTGACTTTACTCTATCAAGTCACTTCAGTCACCTCAGCTCTCCATTCTGCTCCGTTCTTTACCCGATTAAAGTTTTCGATCGTAATTCTCGACGTTTTTGCCCGGATAAAATATTATATTTTAATTCCGAACGTAAAATTTCCAAAATTAGTAAAGTCATTGGAAACGCGACAAAAACACTAACCATTTCGGTCACGGGTCAAAATTAGGTTTCGTGCTCAGTAAACTTTTACTGTCAGTGAAATCGCAGATCGAGTTTCGTCTGAATTTTCAACCCAAAATTTTACCGTAACCTTCTACTATAAATTAGACTATGAATATGATTTTATTTTAATCAAAAATACTTTCTAACTTTCAGATTAAAATATAATTAATTATATTTTAACCGGTTGAACAACATAATTAAAATCAGGCTGTTATATTATTACCCCTCTTAAAATAAAATTTCGTCCTCGGAATTTACGTACCTTAGAAAAGATGTGGATATTGTTATTTCATATCCTCCTCGCATTCCCAAGTAGCATCTCCGGTAGTTTCATCCCATACGACTTTGACCAAAGGAATTTGTCTACCGCGAAGCTCCTTAATCCGTCTATCTGCTATCCTTACAGGTAAAGCCTCATACTCTAGATTCTCTCGCAGTTGTATAGACTCGGATTCAATAACATGAGAAGGATCAGGATAGTACTTTCTTAAATGAGAGACATGAAAGACATCATAAAAGTTAGAAAGATTGGGTGGTAAGGCACTTTGGTAAGCTACTAGACCAATTCGTCAAAGAATCTGAAAAGGTCCAATGAATCGAGGAGTAAGTTTTCTGGATTTGAAAGCTCTGCCAATTCCAGTTTTTCGAGTAACTCTTATAAACACGTGATCGCCTTCCTGGAATTCTAATGGTCTCCTCCTCTTGTCACTGTAGCTCATTTGCCTATCCTGAGCTTTCTTCATCTTTTTCCCGTATCTTCCTGACTTGCTCCGTAGTTCGTTGCACCACATCTGGAACCAAAACCTGGTTCTCACCAGTCTCATACCAACATAACGGGGTCCTACACTTTCTTCCATACAAAGCCTCATATGGTGCCATTCTGATACTACTATGGAAACTATTGTTATAAGTAAATTCAATCAATGGTAAGAACTCATCCCAACTGCCAGTGTGTTCCAACACACAAGCTCTCAATAGATCCTCCAATGACTGAATTGTCCTTTCTGACTGTCCATCAGTTTGGGGATGATAAGCAGAACTCATCCTCAACTTTGTTCCCAAGGCATTTTGCAATTGTCTCCAAAATCTAGATGTGAATCTAGGATCTCGGTCTGAGACAATACTCGATGGCACACCATGAAATTTAACAATTTCTTTGATGTAAATCCGAGTCAACCTTCCCAAATTATAACTTTAACCAATAGATAAGAAGTGAGCACACTTCATCAACCTATCAATGATAACCCAAATCGCATTATGCTTCTTAAGAGTTTGTGGTAATCCGATCACAAAATCCATAGCTATACTATCTCATTTCCACTCTGGGATATCTAAAGATTGTAATAATACTGCTGGCTTCTGATGTTCAATCTTAGCTTTCTGACACACCAGACAAGTTAAAACATACTCCGCTACTTCTTTCTTCATCCTTGTCCACCAAAACATTTTCTTCAAATCCTGATACATCTTTGTGGAACCAGGATGGAAAATCAACTTACTCTTATGTGCCTCCTTTAAAATCATCTTCCTAAGTTCTGCATCCTCTGGAACACATATTCTATCTCTAAACCTTAACACACTATTTGTTCCTCTACCAAACTCAGAAATTTTACCTTCATCTATTCCTTTTCTTACTTCCTGGAGGTATAGATCCTGAACTTGTTTATCTTTAAGATCTATCATAAAATCACTAATAATAGTGATCATACTAAAACAAATTTTATTCTCAACCATTTCCATTCCGAAGTTCAAATCCCTGAAATTTTCAAGCAATTCTAACTCCTTAACCATCATCACAGACACGTGCAAGGACTTCCTGCTTAAAGCATCCGCTACCACATTTGCCTTCTCAGGATGGTACAGTAATTCAAAATCATAATCTTTGATAAACTCCATCCACCTTCGTTGTCTCATATTCAATTCTTTTTGATCAAATAGATACTTCAGGCTCTTGTGGTCACTGAAGACATTAAACTTTGCTCCATACAAAAAGTGTCGCCATATCTTTAATGCGAACACTATTGTTGCTAACTCCAAATCATGATTCGGATAATTTCTCTCATGAATTCTCAACTGTCGGGAAGTATAAACGACAACTCTTCCCTCTTGCATCAGGACACAGTCTAAACCTTGGTATGATGCATCGCAGTATACGTCAAACTGTCCTAGTGGGTCCAGTAAGATCAACACAGGTGATGTTGTCAACCTGTCCTTCAGCTTTTGAAAACTTTGTTCACACTTGTTCATCCATACAAAAGATATATTTTTCCTCGTTAACTGCATCATAGGCAATGCAATCTTCGAGAATCCCTCTATGAACCTCCGATAATATCCAGCTAGTCCTAGGAAACTCCGTACTTCACTTACTGACTTAGGTCGTTCCCACTTAAGAACTGACTCAACCTTAGCTGGATCTATGGCTATTCCTTCTTTATTAATCACATGACCTAGGAATTGTACTTCTTCCAGTCAAAACACACTTGGAAAGTTTGGCATAAAGCTGCCTATCCTTCAAAATTCATAACACCAATCTTAAATGTTCCTCATGCTCTTCCCGCGTACGCGAATAGATAAGAATATCGTCGATGAACACAACAACAAACTTATCGAGGAACGGTCTGAAAATTTTGTTCATATAATCCATGAACACAGCTGGCGCATTAGTTACATCGAAAGACATAAATAAATACTCATAGTGCCCGTACCTCGTCCTAAAAGCCATCTTGGGTATATCTTCCTTTCTTTCTCTGATCTGATGGTACCCAGGTCTTAAATCAATCTTAGAGAACATTGCTGCTCCTTTCAACTGATCCATCAAATCATCTATCCTAGGCAACGGATACTTATTCTTAATCGTCACCTTATTCAACTGCCCGTATTCAGTGCACAACCTCGCACTTCCATCCTTCTTCTTAACAAATAACACCGGTGCTCCCCACGGTGAAACACTCGGTCTGATAAACTTTTTTCCTAACATGTCATCCAATTGTTCCTTCAACTCTGCCAACTCAACCGGTGACATTCGATAAGGTGCTATAGATATAGGCCATGTCCCTGGCACGAGATCTATAGTGAATTCCACTTCTCTTTCCGGTGGCAAACCTGGAACCTCTGGAGGGAAAAATTCAGGAAACTCTCTCATAATAAGCATAGAATCTATGCTGGGAGTCTCATTAGCCTCCACTGCGAAAAGCATCACAAACTGTTGAGAGTTGTCACTCCTCATAGAAACTCCTTCATTGGCAGATGCTATACTATAAGGTTCAAGAAATGATAAAGTCTTGCTAGAACAATCTAGCACTACATGGTTAGCCGAAAGCCAATCCATACCAAGAATAACATCTATCTGTTGCATAGGCAAACAGATAAGGTCTACAATAAATGTCATATTCTCAACAACGATAGGACACTATAAACAAACAGACATGGTTTTCAAAGGATTACTGGTTGGAGTAGATACTGTATGTAATAGCCCGATTTTTGGATACGTTGTTTTAACTGTAAAAATATATTTAGTTATATTTTTATTTGAGACTTAGGAAATGATTTTGGAGAAAACAAATCATATATAGAACTTACTCTACGATAAGAGGCTCTAGTTAAAATTTGGGTTTAAAACTCAGACGGAAACCGGTTTGCGTTTTTAACTGACAGTATAATTTTATACCGGCAGAAAACCCTAATTTGACCCAAAACTGAAATTTGTAGATTTTTTATATTTTGTCCGTGAGGAATTCTATTTTCCAAATTTCTGATCCAAAATAAAATATTATGTTTATTCGAACGAATTTTGGTGAAAGTTCGAACGGAAAACGATCAGTGTTTTTACTGACAATAGGATTTTAATGATCAGAAAACCTAATTTTGACTCGTGAACGAAATGGTTTATATTTAAATCATATTTCCAACGAGTTTGGTTAGTTTGAAAATTTTCAACCAAAAACGAAATATTACGCTTTTATTCGGGCGTAAAACCCTAATCGGGAAACCGACGGAGTCAAAAACAGAACTGCAGAGACCCGTCAAGAGATCGGGACAACGAGTCATACATGATGACTCATGGAGGATGAGTCACCAAGCATTTATGAGCATTAAATGCTAGTAATCATGACTTTTAGGTAAAATTACCAAAATACCCTTAACCTTAACCTAACCGACATTGAGTTAAATTTCAACCATGGTTTAGGAACCAAGGTTAATTCTTGTGGTCTAAAATCAGCCACACCTCCCATGAATTCTTGACCACATGTTTATTAACCATAGTTAGCAAAGTAATCATAGTTAAGTTAATTATTAACCATAGTTAACTATTATATTATTTAATATTCACAAAACCCATTAATTAAATTGCTAAGAACCACACAAGGCCTAACATTTCCACTACAAAACCCTCTAAATCGTGGCCTTCCTCCCCTTTCACTCATCTTCTTCATTTTTCTTCATTTCTTCATCCCAAATCACCAAAACTCCATTATTTTCTTCAAGAGCTCCAAGTGCTTCCATTGAAGAACTTGTCAAGATCATCATCTTTTCTTCATATTCTTCATACACTTGAGGCGATAGGATCATCCATGATCATCTCATCTCATCTCAAGATCTTAATCTTCCTATTTCATAGTTTTTCATTTCTTAGATGTAGAACTTTGAATAATTCTAGAAAATTGCAGAAAAATCATAAAAATGTGAAACAAATTGCTATGATCTTGTTATGTCTTCTATTATCATCATCTAAGAGCTTGTGAGCAAAATCATTTTCCTTCATATTTTTCTTTACAAGGCCGAATCTAGTCATAAGTGGGCTAGATGAGTTTTCTTCAAAGTTTTGCATGAATGATGATGGTTCTAGGCTATCTAAGGTTTCTAGGTTTTAAATCTAAGAGTATGTAAAGAAAAAGAAACTTCTAACCCTATTTTTATGTCTTGGCCGAATCCTATACTAAAGGGGTTAGATGAGTTTTATTCAACTTTAACTTGGATGATGACTTGAAATAAGCTACTTGAAATCCCTAGAGTGATAATCCAAGAGCTTGTAATCAAAAGCAAGTTCTAGCCTATTTTACTATAAATGGCCGAAACCCTAACCTTGGAGGTTAGAGGATTTTGTTTCAAATTTTAGTCTTGTAATAAGTAATCTATGTTAGTTAAGACTCTCGTAACTAGGATCCAAAAGATGGCATTAAGAAAATAACCCTAAACCTATTTTATTAGTCTTGGCCGAACCTAGCCCTAAAGTGACATTGATGGTTTTTGTTTGATTAATTATAGTTATGTTGTTTGGTTCAAGGTGAAACTATTAAGCTGTGGTGTGATAGCGAGGAACGTCGAGTTCGGGATTTCGGTGCTGTTGGTGTAAGCCCTAGAGGCCAATGTATTTCTTTAGACTTACATTTGTATCTTGCTATTTCATATATATATATATATATGATATGAGGCATTCCAGTTTATTGTGTTACTTGTTTAAACATAATAAAGTCCTTAGAATAGAAATTTCTGTTCAATAGAATATCAAGTATATGACTTGATCGTGAGACACTATTGAACAATGAAATCCTATTCTTAAATATCCGTAGTCAAGTATTTTATTAATAAGGACAATAATAATACAATTGAGACTATTATGTGTGCAGTGCAGATGACCACATCTCACGGGTCATAGATATGAGATATCGAGTTGCCACATAGGTACGCATTAAGGTAATGATGTATTTGGATTGACCCACCATGAGAACACTACATGGAGCGTTATGTGAGTGTCATAAGTAGTTCTCATAGTGACAATGGTGTATGTAATCCTTCGACCTGAAATCACTACGATCCCTACATGAGGAGTCGTGTGCTTTAATATCGTCAAACGTCATCTGTAATAGGATGATTATAAAGACGATCATTGGGCATACCACGAGCCATGCGGAGGGATGTGAGTGACCTAGATGGAATTTGTCCCTCCTACATAACAGGAGTAATATCTGTGGGCCCCCTGATAGAGTGAGACCGTAAAATGCATGGTCGTCTTTGAAATGAGTCAATATGAGATATTGACCTCATTTGTTGTTAAGTCTACTCGGGTATCAGGGAACATGATATTGAACCATACAAGGGTGACACATTCTATGCCTTGTGTTCAATATAGATATATGGACAAAGGGATAACAATGCACATGAATATTTGTCACAGAAAGGTTTCGTCAAATCACTGACTTTCTCACTACTTAGGTAGCAGTGATGTATTGCTAGATACCGCTCACTGTTTGTAATATTAAATGGGATTTAATATTACTGCTAACGTATTGGGAACCTATAGGGTCACACACAAAAGAGCGGATTAAAAGAAGCATTAAAAGAAAGTTGGACTTTCCTATCGGGCCTAGCGCATAGTAGATGGGCTTAGGTCAAATGTTGCTCACTAACTCACTTAAGGAGGTGATACTATAAGTAGACCACTTAAGTTGTTGTGCCCACACGGTTGATAACCTAGCCGCGCACAAAAGAGAGTAAGTGTGAACAACAAAGTCTCGGTTTTGAAGCTAGCACTTTGTGAGACGAGACGCCCGGTTCGTGATGTTGGACGCTCACGGAATCCGCTCGTGTGGATACCTCTAGAGACACCGTTCGTGCGGTGTTCGTGATAGACGAATTTCAACAAACAGCCATCGCTTCAAGAGGTAAACTTTCGAATCATGAATCATGACCATTCGCAAGGATCCTTCGATGGGAATTTTTCCGCTGCGTTTCTTTTGTTTTATACGCAAATTCCCAACGGTGGTATCGAGGCCGCTTGCGAAACCATGATTCTATTACGTGGTTTATCTGTTATGTATGATAACATGTTTGTAATGTGAATCGTTTTCTGAAAATTGTTTTTGAAAATCGTTTGCATCCGGTTTTGCGAAACCTTGTTTACGTGATTTTCGTATGTATATGATATATATGTCTATTGCATGTTTGTGTATATATGCGATATGTACATTGGTTCCGAATCCTTATTATGTTCTGCGATGGCATCAAATGTTGATGTTAAACATGATTGTTTTCGGTTCTGTGTTGGCGGCGTTAAGGGGTTTCAGACATGAAAAGTTCATGTTGTTGCGGCTGAGGTTCCAAGTGTTGAAACCGTAGCCGTCGTTCCTTGCAACGTGAAGTGTTCACTGGCCTTGCGGTTTTAGGGTTGAAAGGTTGACGCCTAGCCACCAAGGAAGCGAGGCACACTTGAATTTCGAATTTCCAGCGGGACCCCCGTGCTACCTCTGCGTAGTGTGTAATTTCGAAATTCAAATTTTGAAATTTTATGTCACCATTTAATAATTATATCAATCACAATAAATGTGATTTATAGTAACATCAATTATAATAAATGTGATTTATTATATATATGTTACGGTTTCAAAATTCAGATTTTGAAATGTGATTTATATCAATCACAATAAATGTGATTTATAGTAACATCAATTATAATAAATGTGATTTATTATATATATGTTACGTTTTCAAAATTCAGATTTTGAAATGTGATTTATATCAATTACAATAAATGTGATTTGTTACAATAAATGTGATTTATGTTAATTGAATAAATGTGATTTATGTTAATTACAATAAATGTGATTTGTGGTAACAACAATTGCAATAAATGTCATTTATGTCATTTACAATAAATATGATTTATAATAAATGTGATTTGTGGTAACAACAATTGCG
This sequence comes from Sophora flavescens, assembly GCA_030762895.1. Lineage (NCBI taxonomy): Eukaryota > Viridiplantae > Streptophyta > Magnoliopsida > Fabales > Fabaceae > Sophora > Sophora flavescens. Next base: position 45,322,652 of record CM061070.1, read on the forward strand.
ATAAATATGATTTATAGTAACATCTATTATAATAAATGTGATTTATTATATATATATATATATATATATGTTATGTTTTCAAAATTCAGATTTTGAAATCTCTAATTTATGAAATTAATAATAATAATGATTATGTGTTATTATTGGTTGTTACTATTTATTTGGTGATGTGTGGTGAATGGTTATGGCCTTAGTCCTTTTACCTTTTGGTTTATATTTTGAAATACGGCCTGCGTGCCGTGCCTTTCTCTTATATTCCATATGTATCTTCTTTTCTCATCTCACTCCCCTCATATGTAAAATGAGGTTTCTGTTTATGTAATGTAATGATGGAGACAAGAAGACGCTATCACGTGGGAGATCTTGCTTGGAGAAGCTTGGACGCTCCTAGGTTTTAGTTTAGATTCTCTCATTGGCTTGGGAGAATCAATGCGTTAGGGGCCATAACCATATCACATTTATTTACCTTATATATGTATGAGATGCATGTATGTATATAGTATGTTAAAAGATGTTTAACTAATATATGTATGAGATGCATGTATGAAAATAGTAAGCTAAAGAGTTTAACAAATGATGAGATCAAGTTTTAATCAAATCCCTCAAAAGGAAATATTAAGTCGCATTTAAAGGTCTTCCGATGCATGGCACTCGTCAAGACTACTATCGATTAAGTGTGGGTCCGCCAAAGCGGGGTACCTTTATCTATAATAGTAAGGCGCGATGGGACAAATGTAATGTTCAACTGCTATCCATTGGGTTTGACTTAACTAAGCCAACTTCAATAGGATTGAAAGGCTTAGAGGCTCATAAGTTGGGCTTTAGTCCATGTGATGGATTAGAATAAGAGTTATTCACCCAACTATCCAAGAGTTGCATGAGATGCAATCGGAAAGTGTTTCCTACCTAAATAACCGAATTTTGGGTGATCAGCCAAAGCTGACTTAAAGCTAGGTGAAATATGGATCTTGGCCCACTAGAAAATCTTCCAACGGGATTTTCCGAATCAATGATGAGGGTCATTGTTTTGAGTAAAATAGTGGGAGGCGTATTTAATTAAAGACCTTATTAAATAACTTCATGGCATGATACTTATACTTTGCATATTTATCTCTGTAGATTACCATGGCATCAAACACATCAAGTAACTTTGTCATTGCGATCCGTCCTTGAGAAGGACAAACTATCCTAAGCAATTTTCTGGACTGGTACGAAACTTGAGGATTGTCCTCAAACATGAGAAAAAGCTGTCTGTTATTGAGCAGCCTATTCCTGAGAAGCCACCGGCTTCAAGTGCTCCTAGGGCTGACAGGGATGCTTATAAGAAGCATAAGGATGACGCCTTAGACGTGGGCTGTCTTATGCTTGCTGCCATGACCTCCGAGCTGCAAAAGTAACATGAGACCATGGAGGCGTACGATATGATCGTGCACCTCAAGCTGCTCTACCAAGAGCAAGCAAGCAAGAGGAACTGCCTGAGAATACCTGGAAGAAAGCAAGAAGAAGAAGGAAGTGAGACTTCTACTTCGGTATGTTTGTTATAGAAGTCAATTTATCTACTTCCATCATGGGTATTAGATACCGGATGTGGTTCTCACATTTGTACAAATGTGCAGGATCTAAACAGGAGTAGACCATTGGCAAAGGGCGAAGTCGACCTACGAGTTGGAAATGGAGCAAAGGTTGCTTGCTTTAGCCGTAGGGACTTATGTATTGACTTTGCCCACTGGGCTTACTATTCATTAGAGAACTGTTATTTTGTGCCTGCAATTAGCAGGAATATCATTTCCATTACTTGTTTGGACAAGATTGGGTTTTCTTTTATAATAAAGAACAAAAGTTGTTCTATTTATTTGGATGATATTTTCTATGCTAGTGCACACATGAGTAATGGACTTTATGTCCTTGATCTTGAAATGCCCATCTATAACGTAAATACTAAGAGGATCAAACCAAATGAGTTGAACCAGTCTTATCTTTGGCATTGTCGTTTAGGCCATATAAATGAGAAGCGCATTTCGAAGCTCCATAAAGATGGACTCTTGGACTCATTTGATTATGAATCATATGAGATATGTGAGTCTTGTTTATTGGGAAAGATGACTAAAGCTCCATTCACCGGCAAAGGTGAAAGAGCCAACGATCTTTTGGGTCTTATACATAGCGATGTATGCGGACCCCTAAACACATTAGCTAGAGGTGGTTTTCAGTACTTCATCACATTTACTGATGATTTCGGTAGATATGGATTTGTGTATCTTATGAAACATAAATCGGAATCCTTTGAAAAGTTCAAGGAATTCAAAAATGAGGTACAAAACCAACTTGGTAAAAATATTAAAGCTCTTCGATCAGATCGAGGTGGTGAATATTTGAGCCTAGAGTTTGATGATCAGAGAGTGTGGGATTTTATCTCAACTCACTCCACCTGGAACACCACAATGGAATGGTGTTTCTGAGAGGAGAAATCGAACCTTGTTGGACATGGTTCGGTCTATGATGAGTCATGAAAACCTTCCAAACTCCTTTTGGGGATATGCTCTATTGACAAGACCTTTTACACTTAACCGTGTTCCATCCAAAACGGTAGAAAAGACACCATATGAGATATGGACTGGTAGACGACCCAAGATATGTCTTTTATGAAGATTTGGGGTTGTGAAGCATATGTAAAACGTCAAGTTTCTAATAAGCTTGATCCCAAATCGATAAATGCTTCTTTGTGGGGTATCCCAAAGAAACCAAGGGATACTATTTCTATAATCCTTCCGAAGGCAAAGTGTTTGTCGCACTGACGACAGTGTATTCCTAGAAAAGGAGTTTATCTCCATAGGAACCAGTGGGAAGAAGATAGAACTTGAAGAAATTCAAGAATCACAGAGTAGTGACCTACCATTGGTGGAACAGGGAGCAACCTTCACGAGAATGCTGTGGAGGAACAACCCGCTCCAGAGTGGCACAAGACCAGGGTAGGTCTAACAGGATACGTCACCCGGCTGAGAGATATGGATTTCTCATGACTCCACAAGGTGATGTATTGCTCATGGATCAAGATGAGCCTCGACCTACCGGGAGGCCATTACGGCCCCGAATCCGAGAAGTGGCTTGAGGCCATGAAATGCGAGATGGATTCCATGTACACCAACCAGGTATGGACCTTGGTAGAGCCACCTGAAGGGGTAAAACATATAGGGTGCAAGTGGGTTTTCAAAAAGAAAACTGACATGGATGGTAAGGTACACACCTTTAAGGCGCGATTGGTCGCTAAGGGTTTCAAGCAAATTCATGGTGTCGACTATGATGAGACCTTTTCACCTGTTGCGATGCTTAAATCCGTCCGGATCTTACTTGCTATCACTGCATACCATGATTATGAGATATGGCAGATGGATGTCAAAACTGCCTTCCTTAATGGAAAGCTTAATGAGGATGTGTACATGACACAACCTCGAAGGCTTTGACATTTCGGAGGATGCCCGAAAGGTATGTAAATTGCAGCGGTCAATCTATGGATTGAAGCAAGCTTCCGGGTTGGAACCTTCGTTTTGATGATCTTTGTAAGACAGTACGGATTCATCAAAAATGAAGATGAACCTTGTGTCTACAAGAAGGTTAGTGGGAGCATTGTTGTTTTTCTGGTGTTATATGTAGATGACATATTACTCATTGGAAATGACATCCCTACACTACAAAATGTAAAGACATGGTTAGGGAATTGCTTCTCTATGAAAGATTTGGGTGAGGCTACCTATGTATTGGGAATCAGGATCTATAGGGATAGATCGCTGAAATTGCTTGGCCTAAGTCAGAGTACATACATAGACAAAGTGTTGAGACGCTTTAACATGCATGAATCCAAGAAAGGACTCTTGCCTATGTCACATGGTATATGCCTATCAAAGGCACAATCCCCTTCCACTCAAGAAGAAAGGGATCGCATGAGTAAGATTCCATATGCATCCGCAATTGGATCTATCATGTATGCCATGTTATGTACTCGACCAGATGTATCGTATGCTTTAAGCATAACGAGCAGTACCGGATCGATCCCGGTGAAAGTCACTGGTCTGCTGTCAAGAGCATCCTTAAGTACTTGAGAAGAACTAAGGATTCGTTCTTGGTATATGGAGGTGAGGAAGAGCTTGATGTAATAGGTTACACCGATGCTAGCTTCCAGACCGATAAGGATGATTCCAGATCGCAATCTGGTTATGTGTTCTGCCTGAATGGCGGGGCTGTGAGCTGGAAAAGTTCGAAGCAGGAGACAGTTGCCGATTCTACTACAGAGGCTGAGTATATTGTTGCCTCCAATGCAGCAAAGGAGGCTGTTTGGATCAGGAAGTTCATTACTGAGCTTGGTACGGTTCCTGGTATTGTGGTTCCCATTGATCTCTATTGTGATAACAATGGGGCCATAGCACAAGCTAAGGAACCTAGATCTCATCAGCGATCCAAACATATACTTAGGCGCTTCCATCTCATTCGAGAGATTATCGATAGAGGAGATGTGAAGATATGCAGAGTACCAACACTTGATAACGTTGCCGACCCACTTACGAAACCTCTTGCTCAACAGAAGCATGAAGGTCACACTAGATCGATGGGCATTAGATTGATGCCTGATTGGCTCTAGTGCTAGTGGGAGATTGTTGGTGTAAGCCCTAGAGGCCAATGTATTTCTTTAGACTTACATTTGTATCTTGCTATTTCATATATATATATATATGATATGAGGCATTCCAGTTTATTGTGTTACTTGTTTAAACATAATAAAGTCCTTAGAATAGAAATTTCTGTTCAATAGAATATCAAGTATATGACTTGATCGTGAGACACTATTGAACAATGAAATCCTATTCTTAAATATCCGTAGTCAAGTATTTTATTAATAAGGACAATAATAATACAATTGAGACTATTATGTGTGCAGGTCGATGACCACATCTCACGGGTCATAGATATGAGATATCGAGTTGCCACATAGGTACGCATTAAGGTAATGATGTGACTTGGATTGACCCACCATGAGAACACTACATGGAGCGTTATGTGAGTGTCATAAGTAGTTCTCATAGTGACAATGGTGTATGTAATCCTTCGACCTGAAATCACTACGATCCCTACATGAGGAGTCGTGTGCTTTAATATCGTCAAACGTCATCTGTAATAGGATGATTATAAAGACGATCATTGGGCATACCACGAGCCATGCAGAGGGATGTGAGTGACCTAGATGGAATTTGTCCCTCCTACATAACAGGAGTAATATCTGTGGGCCCCTGATAGAGTGAGACTGTAAAAATGCATGGTCCGTCTTGAAATGAGTCAATATGAGATATTGACCTCATTTGTTGTTAAGTCTACTCGGGTATCAGGGAACATGATATTGAACCATACAAGGGTGACACATTCTATGCCTTGTGTTCAATATAGATATATGGACAAAGGGATAACAATGCACATGAATATTTGTCACGAAAGGTTTCGTCAAATCACTGACTTTCTCACTACTTAGGTAGCAGTGATGTATTGCTAGATACCGCTCACTGTTTGTAATATTAAATGGGATTTAATATTACTGCTAACGTATTGGGAACCTATAGGGTCACACACAAAAGAGCGGATTAAAAGAAGCATTAAAAGAAAGTTGGACTTTCCTATCGGGCCTAGCGCATAGTAGATGGGCTTAGGTCAAATGTTGCTCACTAACTCACTTAAGGAGGTGATACTATAAGTAGACCACTTAAGTTGTTGTGCCCACACGGTTGATAACCTAGCCGCGCACAAAAGAGAGTAAGTGTGAACAACAAAGTCTCGATTTTGAAGCTAGCACTGTGAGACAGAGACGCTTCGGTTCGTGATGTTGGACGCTCACGGAATCCGCTCGTGTGGATACCTCTAGAGACACCATTCGTGCGGTGTTCGTGATAGACGAATTTCAACAAACAGCCATCGCTTCAAGAGGTAAACTTTCGAATCATGAATCATGACCATTCGCAAGGATCCTTCGATGGGAATTTTTCTGCTGCGTTTCTTTTGTTTTATACGCAAATTCCCAACAGGTGCTAACTCAGGTGGGGGAAAGAATCAACCTATTGTCGGAATCGATAAGTAGTGGATTATATGATAATTGTGTAGGACGACCTAAACCCTACTAGTAGTCGAGTAATGACAAGACCAAAATCCCATTGGAAACCTTTTCTGTTAAACCAATGGTGATTCAGGGATTGTAGGTTTATCGACATTAAGATTGATTTTAAGTATTGGATGATGGCTGACTTTATGATATCGATTTTACTGTGATATGCTGGTTGAGGTATTCCACTTGCATGTGACGTATTATTTTTGGTGTTTGAATATTTTCTGATGTTATGTTATGCATGATCTGCCTGGTTGTTATTATTATGCTTAGTGGATTTTAAGCAAAGATATATATGTTGTCTAAGAGATGATTGTTTTGGGTGTGAGGATAATGATGATTTAGAAGTGCCTAACCTAGATGACGTATGTTAAAGAGGTGTTATGGCATAGAACATGTGTCAAGTTCTAATGAAAGGTTAAGGCACTAGGATGTTGTTAAAACGGGTTGATGAGATTCAAGTATAGGTGTTGTTGTCCACAACCGTGTATTGGTAATATAATACACAAGGACAAAAGTGTATTGGTAATACAATACACAAAGACAAAAGTGTATTGGTAATATAATACACAAGGACATATGTGTATTGGTAATATAATACATCGTGTATTGGTAATATAATATACATAAAACACATATGTGTATCGCTAATATAATACACCGTGTATCGGTAATATAATACACATAAAATCAAGAGTTCTCGCGAGGCCACTTCCATCTTATAAATAGGTGTGCAACTATGGTGTCTTTGGGTAGCATGAGATTGAGGGTAGAGGATGATACTTGAATTTGAGGATGTTTTGTTAGTTAGGTGTTGAATGATGATTTGTCTGTGACAATTAATGTATAATATGCTATGCCTTCTTTCCGCTTTTTGATAATAGAACTGCTTCTTATCCCCTATGTTTCTGTATTTTTGTGGGTTACTTTGGTTTACGTTAGAAGACCCGATGGAGGGTTATGTTGCTGAGGAGCTGGACGGAACTCTGTATGAAACGGATATTGCTGAGGAGTTGGATGGAACTCCGTACGAACCAAACGATGGAGGTCGAGCTGTGATCCATGGCGATTAGAGTATAGACATTGTGGTCAGTGTGTCTAAGGAGTATTTTATATTTTCACTAAGTATGTCTGTTATTAAGTTTATGCCTGTGAGGGATCCTACTGAGAGGATACCCTCAACAGTGTTTTGGTATTGCAATGAACAAATAGATGTGTATTTATATATGTTAAAGTTGGTGTGTTTTAAATTTGTAGAAGTTATACGATAATTCAATAAGTTTTAATTTTTACGTATTTTTCACGATAAGCGCGCAATTAAGAAATGATTTGAGAAGGTAATTAATCTAATAAAACACCGGGGCACAACGGGGTGTCTCACTGTAAGGGTATACGATAATTTGGAAATAGTTAAGTTCAAATGATCCACACATTCATGCGAGATAAAAGAATGCGTAGCGCCTGAGTCAAACAATACATTCGAGAGTCTACCAGCTATCAAACACATACCTTGTATAAGATCAACAAATTGAAAGGATTCAGCTCCCCTCACGGCAAACACTCTTCCAGTGGCTTGAGGTCTAGCCACTTGTGGTCTTGCTGCTGGGACACCTCTTCCAGCTCCACCTCTATTGTCTCCAGTTCCTCTTCCGACAGCTGTCAACTGTTGCATAACCCTTTGTCTGCAATCTTGTGCCACGTGACCTGGTTTCCCACAGTTGAAATAGTTAGGCCTATTTGTATAGTCTCTGGCATAATGCGATCCTCCACATCTGAAGCAAACAAAGCCTCGGTTGCTGACCCGCTCTAGCCATTGGTGCTGGTGCCACCGTTTGCTCGGGTCTCGCATATGGTCTCTGTCTTGTTGATTCACCGACAAGTGTACCGGGTCGTCGCAAGTAATAAAATAAACACGGTAAGTAATTACCGAGGTCGAACTCAGGGATTGGGCTACTACCAATTCGACTAATCCGCGGGAAATCCGATAAGTTGGTCAAGTGAGGAAAGTGGTGGAGAGAGAGAGAAAATAGGATCAAAAATTCAATTAACAAATCTAATAAAATAATTAACTAAAAAACTGAAATTAAAATGTCCAAGGTCACAAATCTACCTACCCAACATGCATACCCAAGTGATGATGAATTCCTCCCTAAGTTCAATTACAATGTCAACCGGGACCCCCAAATTCTCCTATATCCACTTTCGTGCTCAATAGGACGTATTCGATGATTGGATTAATTACTTGCTAGGTCTCATAATCCTAATCTCGAATTCTGTTAATTCTTGTTCCCTATAAGGTTGCACTAATCTCCTACTCACTCTCGTGTAATATTCAATTAGTGATCCCAATTCAAGTTCTAAAACGCGAATCGCCTCTCAGCCTCAACACGTTTAACTAGTCAATCACGCTAGCATATGATCAACGCAATCAAATCAGAATTGGAAAACATAAATTGAGACAAGGGAGAAAGACATACATCACATCGAATCTACACCGCCATGGGTGGCTTCATTGCTCCCTCAGACGAGGGGATTAGTTCCTCATGCTCATAGACAAACAATCGGACATAATCTCCATAAGAAAATAAAAAGAAAAAAAGAAAAGAGGAGACGCAGCTCCAAAGAGAAAAGAAATCTGGCCTAAACGCTACTCTACAGTGGAAAAAACTAGGATTCGGATCTGGATCCAAAGCTCTCCAAAAACTCACCAATTCTGATATGAAACAGCCTATAAATAGGGATTCTGGTTCTCGGCCGCTCGCGGGGCGAACAACCTTTCGCGAGGCGAATCATTAGTTTTGGCGCGCTTTCAATTTGGATTCTCGCGAGGCGAGAGTGTGTTCGCGGGGCGAGTCTTCCAACTTCAATCTGTCACAGCCGTGACCTTCATCACGGCTAGGCCGTGATGGTCTCTGTCTTCCAGGGTCTTCAGGCTATCGCGGGGCGAGCTTCATCTCGCGGGGCGAATTTCAGTTTTGGCTCCATCCTGAGTTCGAATGATCGCGAGGCGATAATATTCTCGCGGGGCGAGACAAAATTAATGACGTTGCTGCTTAGCTGATCTTCAGACTCGCGAGGCGAGCATCCACTCGTGGGGCGAGCATCTCCAGAATGGCAATTTCCACTATTTCTTGACTTTCCTTGACTCCCGGAGCTTCACTTCTAACCTGAAACACTAAAAAGACACAAAAAGCGTAATTCTATTCAAAATAGACTAAAAACTACTAAAAATACCTAGAACGAGTAAAAGTCTACTTAGGAACAAAACAAGACCAAATTTGGACGAAAACGAGATTGAACTCGAATAATTTGCACAAAAACCATAGTCCATCTAGTTATAAAACTAGATAAGCCAAAGGCTTATCAAAACACCCCAAACTTAAACCTTGCTTGTCCCCAAGCAAGCTAAGACTCAAAAACGACTCAAGACTTGGCAAGCTTAATGGAGTCAATCGATTTCGCACAAATTTCATGCACTCAGAACAGTTTTTTTCTCCAATGATTTCCCCCCTACATTAACGTAATCCCCACATTCATTTACTTTAAACAATTGAGAACTTCATCATTCATGCAATCATTAATCTAAGTTGAGGATCAGGGTCACACACAAAAAGGAAGATCAGCAATTTCAAACAACTGCCTTCCTCACAAGGGTATGTAAAATTTCACTCATTCGCTCAAATTTGTCTAGGCTATCAACTTTTCCCTCAATTTCACATATCAAGAGCACTTCCCATGAATTTGATTTTCAGCTCAAAAATAGTTCCCACGAAAACATGCATGCAACATCAGAAGGTCTTTTAAAGGTTGTAATGGGGCCTGGCTAAGGGTAGGATATTTAAGGATGCTAGGCTTAAGTCCCTAGGAACTAAGAGAGCATGAGCATTTAACGCATATTCTACTCAAATTCCTTTTTCCATTTTTCTTTCTGCCTCGGGTGACTACAGCCTTTTCCTTGCTAATTTTTATTTTCTTTTGGCAATTTTTTTTTTATTGCCTTGGGTTCCAACCTTTATTTTTCTTTTTCTCAACCCAAAATGACATATCACCTTGTAGCCACCCCAAACTTAGTTTCTCACAACCCTTCTCTTGCTAAGTGTCCATGCTCTCCTAATCCTAAGATTGGGTTAACATGGTTTTTCAGATTTTGGCTTATAATATAGGGTCATTAAGAAACAATAGGCTAATTAGGCTCAAAGTGGCTAACTAGGGAACATGCATTAGGGATGGTCCTTTTTAGGCCAAGTAGTTATTCAAAGAAAATTGCCTAAATCATTTGATGCAACACATAAACATGCAAACCATGAAGAGATTCAAGCAAATCCGGGGAAGTGCAACTTAACAGTGATTTACACAATCAAAAATAGAGTTGGAGGCTCAAATCCTCACCTGGACATTTTGCAAATTGTTTGACCGAGATACGATTCATAGTGTGTGCACCCCCCTCACCCCAAACTTATCATAAATCAAGTAATCACAACAAAATTCTCAAAGTTCAATTTTCAATTTTTCACATGGGGATCAATTTTCTATTTTCAGAACCTAGGGGGAAATCATCGATGGTCAAAATAATTCATGCAATCAATCTATGCTAAATTTAATTAACATCCAACCAGCTTGCCGACACGACATTCATACACAAACTCTTGATCTTCTCAAATTATTCAAGAGTGACAAACAAAAACAAAAACAATAACAAAAACACAAGTGAGGAAAGGAGAGGGTGCTCCCTGGTCAAGTTTCCATGGTTGCATCCTAATCCAATTGGTCCCACGGGCTCCCTTCTGTTGCATAGCATCCTGGAAGAACTCCTGCAAATTAAAACCTTAAGTGCATATTCGCGAGGTGAGATACCACTCGCGAGGCGAATCTGGAATTTCAACAGATGCTGATGCCCAGAATCGTGAGGCGACAGTATACCTCGCGGCGCGAGACAGAAAAGTGAGCAAGCCACTGAGATTCAGGGCTTCTGTCTCGCGCGACCACTATGGATTTCGCGTGGCGAACCAAGCTTCCCTTTTGTGTTTTTTTTTTTTTTTTTTTGTAAATGAAATGACAGAAACTAAAACCAAAGGATACCTAGCTTGGGTTGCCTCCCAAGTAGCGCTTGTTTAACGTCCCGAGCTTGACTTGTTAAGAAGCATCCACCTGGATCCCATAGCCTGTGGTACAGGGGCCAAGAGACGCTCATCATGTGAGATCCTCCACCCGGATCCCATGGTTTGTGAAGTGGCCCTCGTAGGAGCAATACGACTCTATTTATGATTCCATCTAGTCTGAGTGTGAAAACTCCATTGACCTCTGTAATTATGAACTCACTTCCTCTCGGGTCAAATGGTGTTTTCTCGAGGAAGTATGCCAGACAAGTGGGAGGGTCTAACTTACCAATGTCCACACATGCATGTAAGCCAACATAGTTATCTAATTCAGTAATTTCAGGTTGCTCGGCAAGCATGGTGAAATCCTCTACCACTTCATCTTCAATTTGAACTCTACCCCCTTGCTCCGGTGCCTTGTCCCTTGCCAACTCCTCTTCCTTAGGTTGCTCTTCCTCAACATGTGGTTGTTCCGGGGCCATGTCACTTGTCAACTCCTCTTCCTCAGGTTGCTCTTCCTCAACATGTGGTAGTTCTTCCTCAACTTCTCGAGAACTAGTTGCATCCCAGTCATATTCCCACACCCTATCGCTTCTAGTTGTTATGGCTTCGCATTGGTCCTTAGGGTTGTTCTTGGTATCACCTGGGAAAGTGCCTGTGAGACGCTCATTTTGTTGCTCTACGAGCTGACCCAACTTCTCTACTGCCGCATTCACCTTCTCAAATGATGTGGCCATCTTATCAATTGCCGCACTTGTCTTATCAATTGCCGCATTTGTCTTATCAATTGCCGCATTTGTCCTCTCAAGAGCCAACTCCCAAGGTTGTCTTCCACCATCCTGTTGAGGTTGTTGTTGCCAGTTCTGTTGAGGTTGTGGTTGCCAATCTAGACCATTGTCAGCATTACTCCAAGCGAAACCCGGATGGTCTCCCCTCATACCACCCCAATACTGATTCTGACTCTGATAGTTGTCTTGGGGCACACTGTCATAGAAATTATGGCATGAGTACACATATTCTTGAGAGAAGTAGAACGGACAGTTCCAAGTGTCATGGTCTCCATTACAATATTCGCAACCCGGAAGCATTCCCTCGTGTATCACATTCACCCTTTTGTTCCAAGACAATGCTTCATTCTGCATCTTCAACAATCTATTTTGCTCTAGAATGGCTTCTAATGTTGCAGAACTGAATCCATTTGAGGTTTCCCAACCACGGTTGTAATCATTGTACGACATCTCCTCCAATGATGCCCATCCATCCATTCAAGCCTCTTTCGCTCTCTGCTTCTTTCCTTAAGCGCTTCTCGGTCTTGGTGATCTCCGTATCAAATAGCAAGCCCTCTTGTGGGAGGGTACCTCGCATACAAAAACAAGGCAAGACCAAGTGGAATCAAAGAAGTAGAGAGATAATAGTAAATAAAAATAAAAATAAAATAAAAATAACTTAACCAAATAATCAAACTTCCCTAAAAATTAGAAAAGTTGGTTGTGCCAATCCCCGGCAACGGCGCCAAAAACTTGTTGATTCATCGGCAAGTGTACCGGGTCGTCGCAAGTAATAAAATAAACACGGTAAGTAATTACCGAGGTCGAACTCAGGGATTGGGCTACCAATTCGACTAATCCGCGGGAAATTCGATAAGTTGGTCAAGTGAGGAAAGTGGTGGAGAGAGAGAGAAAATAGGATCAAAAATTCAATTAACAAATCTAATAAAATAATTAACTAAAAATCTGAAATTAAAATGTCCAAGGTCACAAATCTACCTACCCAACATGCATACCCAAGTGATGATGAATTCCTCCCTAAGTTCAATTACAATGTCAACCGGGACCCCCAAATTCTCCTATATCCACTTTCGTGCTCAATAGGACGTATTCGATGATTGGATTAATTACTGGCTAGGTCTCATAATCCTAATCTCGAATTCTGTTAATTCTTGTTCCCTATAAGGTTGCACTAATCTCCTACTCACTCTCGTGTAATATTCAATTAGTGATCCCAATTCAAGTTCTAAAACGCGAATCACCTCTCGGCCTCAACACGTTTAACTAGTCAATCACGCTAGCATATGATCAACGCAATCAAATCAGAATTGGAAACCATAAATTGAGACAAGGGAGAAAGACATACATCACATCGAATCTACACCGCCATGGGTGGCTTCATTGCTCCCTCAGACGAGGGGATTAGTTCCTCATGCTCATAGACAAACAATCGGACATAATCTCCATAAGAAAATAAAAAGAAAAAAAGAAAAGAGGAGACGCAGCTCCAAAGAGAAAAGAAATCTGGCCTAAACGCTACTCTACAGTGGAAAAAACTAGGATTCGGATCTGGATCCAAAGCTCTCCAAAAACTCACCAATTCTGATATGAAACAGCCTATAAATAGGGATTCTGGTTCTCGGCCGCTCGCGGGGCGAACAACCTTTCGCGAGACGAATCATTAGTTTTGGCGCGCTTTCAATTTGGATTCTCGCGAGGCGAGAGTGTGTTCGCGGGGCGAGTCTTCCAACTTCAATCTGTCACAGCCGTGACCTTCATCACGGCTAGGCCGTGATGGTCTCTGTCTTCCAGGGTCTTCAGGCTATCGCGGGGAGAGCTTCATCTCGCGGGGCGAATTTCAGTTTTGGCTCCATCCTGAGTTCGAATGATCGCGAGGCGATAATATTCTCGTGGGGCGAGACAGATTTGATGACGTTGCTGCTTAGCTGATCTTCAGACTCGCGAGGCGAGCATCCACTCGCGGGGCGAGCATCTCCAGAATGGCAATTTCCACTATTTCTTGACTTTCCTTGACTCCCGGAGCTTCACTTCTAACCTGAAACACTAAAAAGACACAAAAAGCGTAATTCTATTCAAAATAGACTAAAAACTACTAAAAATACCTAGAACGAGTAGAAGTCTACTTAGGAACAAAACAAGGCCAAATTTGGGCGAAAACGAGATTGAACTCGAATAATTTGCACAAAAACCACAGTCCATCTAGTTATAAAACTAGATAAGCCAAAGGCTTATCAAAACACCCCAAACTTAAACCTTGCTTGTCCCCAAGCAAGCTAAGACTCAAAAACGACTCAAGACTTGGCAAGCTTAATGGAGTCAATCGATTTCGCACAAATTTCATGCACTCAGAACAGTTTTTTTCTCCAATGATTTCCCCCCTACATTAACGTAATCCCCACATTCATTTACTTTAAACAATTGAGAACTTCATCATTCATGCAATCATTAATCTAAGTTGAGGATCAGGGTCACACACAAAAAGGAAGATCAGCAATTTCAAACAACTGCCTTCCTCACAAGGGTATGTAAAATTTCACTCATTCGCTCAAATTTGTCTAGGCTATCAACTTTTCCCTCAATTTCACATATCAAGAACACTTCCCATGAATTAGATTTTCAAGTCAAAAATAGTTCCCACGAAAACATGCATGCAACATCAGAAGGTCTTTTAAAGGTTGTAATGGGGCTTGGCTAAGGGTAGGATATTTAAGGATGCTAGGCTTAAGTCCCTAGGAACTAAGAGAGCATGAGCATTTAACGCATATTCTACTCAAATTCCTTTTTCCATTTTTCTTTCTGCCTCGGGTGACTACAGCTTTTTCCTTGCTAATTTTTTTTTCTTTTGCCAATTTTTTTTTTATTGCCTTGGGTTCCAACCTTTATTTTTCTTTTTCTCAACCCAAAATGACATATCACCTTGTAGCCACCCCAAACTTAGTTTCTCACAACCCTTCTCTTGCTAAGTGTCCATGCTCTCCTAATCCTAAGATTGGGTTAACATGGTTTTTCAGATTTTGGCTTATAATATAGGGTCATTAAGAAACAATAGGCTAATTAGGCTCAAAGTGGCTAACTAGGGAACATGCATTAGGGATGGTCCTTTTTAGGCCAAGTAGTTATTCAAAGAAAATTGCCTAAATCATTTGATGCAACACATAAACATGCAAACCATGAAGAGATTCAAGCAAATTCGGGGAAGTACAACTTAACAGTGATTTACACAATCAAAAACAGAGTTGGAGGCTCAAATCCTCACCTGGACATTTTGCAAATTGTTTGACCGAGATACGATTCCAAGTGTGTGCACCCCCCTCACCCCAAACTTATCATAAATCAAGTAATCACAACAAAATTCTCAAAGTTCAATTTTCAATTTTTCACATGGGGATCAATTTTCTATTTTCAGAACCAAGGGGGAAATCATCGATGGTCAAAATAATTCATGCAATCAATCTATGCTAAATTTAATTAACATCCAACCAGCTTGCCGACACGACATTCATACACAAACTCTTGATCTTCTCAAATTATTCAAGAGTGACAAACAAAAACAAAAACACAGGTGAGGAAAAGAGAGGGTTCTCCCTGGTCAAGTTTCCATGGTTGCATCCTAATCCAATTGGTCTCACGGGCTCCCTTCTGTTGCATAGCATCCTGGAAGAACTCCTGCAAATTAAAACCTTAAGTGCATATTCGCGAGGCGAGATACCACTCGCGAGGCGAATCTGGAATTTCAACAGATGCTGATGCCCAGAATCGCGAGGCGACAGTATACCTCGCGGCGCGAGACAGAAAAGTGAGCAAGTCTCTGAGATTCAGGGCTTCTGTCTCGCGCGGCCACTGTGGATTTCGCGTGGCGAATCAAGCTTCTCTTTTGTTTTTTGTTTTTTTTTTTGTTTTTTTTTGTAAATGAAATGACAGAAACTAAAACCAAAGGATACCTAGCTTGGGTTGCCTCCCAAGTAGCGCTTGTTTAACGTCCCGAGCTTGACTTGTTAAGAAGCATCCACCTGGATCCCATAGCCTGTGGTACAGGGGCCAAGAGACGCTCATCATGTGAGATCCTCCACCCGGATCCCATGGTTTGTGAAGTGGCCCTCGCAGGAGCAATACGACTCTATTTATGATTCCATCTAGTCTGAGTGTGAAAACTCCATTGACCTCTGTAATTATGAACTCACTTCCTCTCGGGTCAAATGGTGTTTTCTCGAGGAAGTGTGCCAGACAAGTGGGAGGGTCTAACTTACCAATGTCCACACATGCATGTAAGCCAACATAGTTATCTAATTCAGTAATTTCAGGTTGCTCGGCAAGCATGGTGAAATCCTCTACCACTTCATCTTCAATTTGAACTCTACCCCCTTGCTCCGGTGCCTTGTCCCTTGCCAACTCCTCTTCCTTAGGTTGCTCTTCCTCAACATGTGGTTGTTCCGGGGCCATGTCACTTGTCAACTCCTCTTCCTCAGGTTGCTCTTCCTCAACATGTGGTAGTTCTTCCTCAACTTCCCGAGAACTAGTTGCATTCCAGTCAGATTCCCACACCCTATCGCTTCTAGTTGTTATGGCTTCGCATTGGTCCTTAGGGTTGTTCTTGGTATCACCTGGGAAAGTGCCTGTGAGACGCTCATTTTGTTGCTCTACGAGCTGACCCAACTTCTCTACTGCCGCATTCGCCTTCTCAAATGATGTGGCCATCTTATCAATTGTCTCACTTGTCTTATCAATTGCAGCATTTGTCTTATCAATTGCCGCATTTGTCCTCTCAAGAGCCAACTCCCAAGGTTGTCTTCCACCATCCTGTTGAGGTTGTTGTTGCCAGTTCTGTTGAGGTTGTGGTTGCCAATCTAGACCATTGTCAGCATTACTCCAAGCGAAACCCGGATGGTCTCCCCTCATACCACCCCAATACTGATTCTGACTCTGATAGTTGTCTTGGGGCACACTGTCATAGAAATTATGGCATGAGTACACATATTCTTGAGAGAAGTAGAACGGACAGTTCCAAGTGTCATGGTCTCCATTACAATATTCGCAACCCGGAAGCATTCCCTCGTGTATCACATTCACCCTTTTGTTCCAAGACAATGCTTCATTCTGCATCTTCAACAATCTATTTTGCTCTAGAGTGGCTTCTAATGTTGCAGAACTGAATCCATTTGAGGTTTCCCAACCACGGTTGTAATCATTGTACGACATCTCCTCCAATGATGCCCATCCATCCATTCAAGCCTCTTTCGCTCTCTGCTTCTTTCCTTAAGCGCTTCTCGGTCTTGGTGATCTCCGTATCAAATAGCAAGCCCTCTTGTGAGAGGATACCTCGCATACAAAAACAAGGCAAGACCAAGTGGAATCAAAGAAGTAGAGAGATAATAGTAAATAAAAATAAAAATAAAATAAAAATAACTTAACTAAATAATCAAACTTCCCTAAAAATTAGAAAAGTTGGTTGTGCCAATCCCCGGCAACGGCGCCAAAAACTTGTTGATTCACCGGCAAGTGTACCGGGTCGTCGCAAGTAATAAAATAAACACGGTAAGTAATTACCGAGGTCGAACTCAGGGATTGGGCTACCAATTCGACTAATCCGCAGGAAATCCGATAAGTTGGTCAAGTGAGGAAAGTGGTGGAGAGAGAGAGAAAATAGGATCAAAAATTCAATTAACAAATCTAATAAAATAATTAACTAAAAATCTGTAATTAAAATGTCCAAGGTCACAAATCTACCTACCCAACATGCATACCCAAGTGATGATGAATTCCTCCCTAAGTTCAATTACAATGTCAACCGGGACCCCCAAATTCTCCTATATCCACTTTCGTGCTCAATAGGACGTATTCGATGATTGGATTAATTACTGGCTAGGTCTCATAATCCTAATCTCGAATTCTGTTAATTCTTGTTCCCTATAAGGTTGCACTAATCTCCTACTCACTCTCGTGTAATATTCAATTAGTGATCCCAATTCAAGTTCTAAAACGCGAATCGCCTCTCGGTCTCAACACGTTTAACTAGTCAATCACGCTAGCATATGATCAACGCAATCAAATCAGAATTGGAAAACATAAATTGAGACAAGGGAGAAAGACATACATCACATCGAATCTACACCGCCATGGGTGGCTTCATTGCTCCCTCAGACGAGGGGATTAGTTCCTCATGCTCATAGACAAACAATCGGACATAATCTCCATAAGAAAATAAAAAGAAAAAAAGAAAAGAGGAGACGCAGCTCCAAAGAGAAAAGAAATCTGGCCTAAACGCTACTCTACAGTGGAAAAAACTAGGATTCGGATCTGGATCCAAAGCTCTCCAAAAACTCACCAATTCTGATATGAAACAGCCTATAAATAGGGATTCTGGTTCTCGGCCGCTCGCGGGGCGAACAACCTTTCGCGAGGCGAATCATTAGTTTTGGCACGCTTTCAATTTGGATTCTCGCGAGGCGAGAGTGTGTTCGCGGGGCGAGTCTTCCAACTTCAATCTGTCACAGCCGTGACCTTCATCACGGCTAGGCCGTGATGGTCTCTGTCTTCCAGGGTCTTCAGGCTATCGCAGGGCGAGCTTCATCTCGCGGGGCGAATTTCAGTTTTGGCTCCATCCTGAGTTCGAATGATCGCGAGGCGATAATATTCTCGCGGGGTGAGACAGAATTGATGACGTTGCTGCTTAGCTGATCTTCAGACTCGCGAGGCGAGCATCCACTCGCGGGGCGAGCATCTCCAGAATGGCAATTTCCACTATTTCTTGACTTTCCTTGACTCCCGGAGCTTCACTTCTAACCTGAAACACTAAAAAGACACAAAAAGCATAATTCTATTCAAAATAGACTAAAAACTACTAAAAATAGAAGTCTACTTAGGAACAAAACAAGGCCAAATTTGGGCGAAAACGAGATTGAACTCGAATAATTTGCACAAAAACCACAGTCCATCTAGTTATAAAACTAGATAAGCCAAAGGCTTATCATGTCTCCACTGAGACCCACTTCCTCCTCGCCTCCGGAAACTTGATCGGTTAGGACCTCCACTCCTCAGTTGTTTCTGCTCATTGTCCATCCTTAGGTATATACTTTCAATGGCACTGCATCTCTCGACTAGTTTTGGGAAATACTGTATGTCAAGAGACACTACAGTCCTCTACAGCTTATCTCTGAGTCCTTCCTCAAATCTTCTGCATTGCCAGTCCTCACTTGGAAACCTCTGATAGAATTCCGAAAACTTGATCAAAGCCTCAAAACGTGATGCATACTCACCAACAGACATGTTGTCTTGTTTGAGGTTTGTGAATTCCTTTTCCTTTTCACGTCTAACTATATGCGGAAAATACTTCTCGAAGAAGCAGTCAGTAAATAGTTGCCCGGTAATTATTCTGCCTTCAGCCTCCAACAACCTTTTCTTGCCTCTCCACCAGATCTCTGCTCCTTCAGTCAACATGAAGGCATCATAAGTTTCTTTCTTCTCCTCACTGCAACGCATAGTAGAAAATATCTTTTCGATCTCTTGTATCCACCATTCCGCCTTCTCTGGGTCATACTCTCCTCGGAATTGAGATGGCTTTCCGTTCATGAAATTAGTCAATCCGGCATCTTCAGCTGCTACCGCCCTTCTCTGATTCTTAATTTCTAGCTGCTCTTTGTTCATCTGCAGCATCTCAGCATTTTGCTGGGTTTGCAATAGCATAGCAGCAGCTAGGGTTTCCATTGCTTTTCGAGTCGAAGATGATCCTCCTCCATTCTCATTATTGTCATCATTACCATTGACAGCTCCAATAATTCTTTCTTGAGTTCCGTCACAGCTGTTAGTTGGACGTCCTCTTCCGCGAGCCATGATTCTGTTAAAAGAAATCATCCGCTCTCATTAGTATGACATATAATACTACATAGACAAGTATATAAATACCATATGTCATACTAATATTAACCTCTCACATCAGATTCAGACACACTACCCAACTTCTAAGCATAGTCAAAATCCGATGTGGGTTCAACTAGACACGGCCAGTAACAACATCCTAAACCTCGCAGTCCTTGATTCTGATTCGGACATAACCCCACAGTCTGTTTTAGAACCAAAATGCTCTGATACAAAATGAGAAATCCCGTTGTGACCCGGTGTTTTATTAGACTAAAACCTCATTAATTAATTTCATACTTGTGCGCTTAATATGAAAATATGTAGAAATTAAAAACTTAACTTATGACGTATACAGCTTCATATAGAATACACATCACAATATAAGTATATTAAACATATTACAAAACACTGTTAAGGGTATCCTTTCAGTAAGATCCCTCACAAGCATATACTTCAACAAAAGTTAAACAAAGCAGAAACATATAAAAATACGCCTCACGAGACGTACTGACCATAACTAACTAGACCCTAATCACCATGGGTCATAGCTAGTCCTCCAGCCTCCGGTTCTTGGGGAGTTCCATCCAACTCCTCTTGGTTACGCTCATCTACAGGGTCTTCTCGTACAATTCCACAAGGAGATAAAACACAACATACATAAATATACAGGGGATAAGAAACAGTTCTATCATCAAAAGTGGAATAGAGTCATAGTAAATTATACAGTAATTGTCACAGACAATCAACACACCTAACTAAAAAATCATTCTCAAATTAATATATCATCATCTACCCTCAATCTCATGCTACTCAAAGACAACATAGTTGCACACCTATTTCTAAGGCGGAAGTGGTCTCGCGAGAACTCTTGATTTTTATGCGTATTATATTACCAATACACGGTGTATTATATTACCAATACACAGATATGTCTTACGTGTTTTATATTACCAATACACGGTGTATTATATTACCAATACACATATGTGTTTTACGTGTATTATATTATCAATACACGGTGTATTATATTACCAATACACAGATATCCTTATGTATTATGTTACCAATACACTTTTGTCTTTGTGTATTATATTACCAATATACGTTTGTGGACAACAACACCTATACTTGAATCTCACCCACACGTTTTAACATCTTAGTGCCTTAACCTTCCATTAGAACTTGACACATATTCTATGCCATAACACCTCTTTAACATACCTCATTTAGGTTAGGCACTTCTAAATCATCATTATCCTCACACCCAAAACAATCATCTCTTGGACAACATATATCTTTGTTTAAAATCCACTAAGCATAATAATAAAAACCAGGCAGATCATGCATAACACAATATCAATCAAAATATTCCAATATCACCAACATCGCACAAAATCAATTCAATAAAGATAATAAAATCAAATCAACCATCAACAATATAAAACCAACCTAATGTCGATAAACCTACAATCCCCGAATCGCCATTGGTTTTTCAGAATAGGTTTCCAATGTGATTTTGGTCTTGTCAATTACTCGACTACTAGTAGGGTTTAGGTCTCCCTACACAATTATTATATAATCTACTACTTATCCATTCCGACGATAGGTTGGTTCTTTCCCCTACCTGAGCTAACATTGGATTCACGAACTTCCCGATCTTCGTAACTACGTCACGAATATCCGATATCCTTCAACCAACATCACATAACAACGATTAATCAAACAATTCCCATTAGGTTCACTTTAATACTAGGTTCGGCCTCTAATTCAAAATGAGGCTAGGATCATTTTCTCACTCTAATCTTTTGGATTCTAGGTGCGTAGGTCTTAGATAACTAGAATTAATTGTTAGAAGTTGAAAATATGAAACAAAATTCTCTAACCTCTAAGGTTAGGGTTTCGGCCTTGAACATAAAAATAGGTTAGAAAATTTATTTGGATTCAAACCATTGGATCATAAAAGTATAAGTATCTAAAAGCATAAAAACCATAATCTTAACTCATCAAACACTTTTAAACATTTTTATATAATCTTTGAAGAAATAGATCTAAGACTTGGAAATAGATAAAACTTGATGGAACTTAAGATTAGTTGAGGATTAGGAACATGGAAACCCTAAATAGTTTAGATCTAACCTCACTTAAGTTAAAAATTGAACAAAACCTCCTTTGTCCATTTAGACATAGGTTCGGCCCTGTTTAGATCTATAGGAAGGAAAACGATTTTGCTCACATGCTCTTAGATGATGAAAATATAGATCATAACTAGATCATAGAAATTGGTTTCATATTTTTAGGATTTTTCTACAATTTTCTAGAGATTTTAGAAGTTATGGATATAAAAATGATAAATGGAAGAAAATGACATTAACTCAACAAATAGGTGAATGAAATAACATAGATGAGTAGGATAAAGAAATGTTATCCTTGAAGCTTGGAGAAAAAGCAGGAAGAAGATGAGCTCTTGAAGAAATCCAATGAAGTTTGAAGTAAGAAAATGAGGTTTTTGAGAGTGTAAACCATGAATGAAGAAAATGAATGAATATATAGAGATGGGGGAGAGAGAGAGAGAGAGAGGCGCGTGGGAGAAGGAAAGGAGAGAACTTGGAGGCCAAGTTTGGCTTAGGACATGTTTGATTGGTTAGGAGAGAGATTAATAGGTTTTAGTATTAAAATACTATTACTTTCCAAAACATCATGATTACTTTCTTGGATGTGACATGTGACTTTAGTCCATCAAGTCACTTCAACTTCATCAAATCACTTCAGTCACCTCAGCTCTCCATTCCGAATAGCGAATACATAATTGACTTGATGGCGAATACATGAATAGGGAGGCTGGGTGTAGATGAATCCTTAGGTATAGCTTTCAATCAATAATGATGTCTACTTTACAGAAAAATATCTTCTAATTGTTTTTTTTATTCAATAGAAAAATGGTTCGTAATGATCGACAAGTAAACATAATGATTATAAATGTATCCTAGAGCCGTCAATTTTGCCCGGCCCATCCCAGTTGGTCCTAACCCACGTGGGCTAGGGCCAAAAAAATCCCATAGGACTAAAAAGGCCACATCTAACAAAGTCCACAGGGTTAAAAAGCTCTGAAATCCCTATAGGCCAGGGTCATCCCATGGACCTTAAATTTTAAAAATGTTTATTAAAACCATTTTTTTTGGTCCTTGACTAGGGTATATCCCGTCGGAAGTTGGGACTAATCTCCTGCGGGGGAATGAATAGCACCTGAAGGCGGGAAACTCCCTCCCAGCAGAAATTCGCTCCATACGCAAGAGCTGGTATTCGAACCCCGACCACTTGGTTAAGAGGCACAAGTCCACCACCACTTGTGCCAACCTCCGTTGGCTTTTTATTTTATTTTATTAAAACCATTTAAATTAGGGATTACATTTTCAAACATTTAGATTTCTTTCTCGATCCTCTTAATACTTTTAGACAGAAGAATAGTTTCAGAAACAATATTTTATTCGTGGTGTTACTCATTGATTTCATAATAAAATTTTATAGGTCCTATGCTTTACAACAAACAATATAAAAAAATGATTATCATGCATCAACCTAAGAAAAATTATCCAAGAGAATTCAACAATCACATCCACAAATATTAAGGGGTCATAATCACAATTTTCTATTAAACTTTTGTAATGAAATAACTACACTTCAACACATAACAATTGACAGTTTTTTTTTTTTATATATAACAAATTATCAATGTGTTATTCACATAAATAATATACAAACTTCACTAAATTGCACCCAATACTCACGTTTTAATATGTATATATATCAAATCATTTACATCCTTTCCTTGATGATTGACATGTCATGCTATGTCAGGTTTTTGTATAAAACTTTTTCTAAAAATATTATCCATAATATTTACATATTATATATAGCTAAACTATTAAAGTAATAAGATCATCCTTTAAATTTTTAAATTTATAAGTACTTGTCATATTAATTTTGAATCCAAAGATCAATATGATAGATGTTACAAAACATGGCATCCATGGAAAGGAATGAGAGAAAGCTCTGAAAATGTATTGATCTAAAGAATATAAAATGATACAAATGAGAAAAGTAATTCAAAGTGATTATACCTAAGCCTTTATATAGGCTAACAAACTAATAACTGACACCTAACAAATCATATCTCTAATAGCCCCATAAGTCGGGAAGTGCGAACCGCAAATCCAGCTTGGGATGTACAACATGATGCAAGTGAAAAAGGATAACAATCACTAATGAAAAATTACATAGGAACAATCCGTAATCACATCGGCTAAAAAAAATGACAACGAAAGTGGTAGCGGCCGAGGTGCATAACTCCTAGAAGTCCTCGACCAACTCCTGGCCCCTTTGAACTTCTTCCAGCATCTCCATGGCACTCACTCCAACAGAATCAAGAACCCAATACGGGGACAACCATCAAATGCCAACTAGGCAACCAAAGCTTAACCACCAAGCGTAAGTCACAACTCAAGACTTAACCACCAGGCGAAGGAAGAAACAAAGAACCAATGCTTAACCATCCAAGGCGTAAGCTCACATCAATGCTTAACCATCATGGACAGAAGCTTACAACAATAAAGCCAAGAGGGCTAAAGAGAAAAAAGAATCACTTAACTAAATCATCGAACACTTGGTGTTCACGAAAAGTGACAACCAGGAAAATCAATATCATAAGAGCAACTTCAGCTCCAATAGAACCATTGAACCAAAGAAAGCCAAAATCTGTCTTCAAAGGGGCAAATTACAAACACCTTCTGAACTATCAACTATACTCAAGCCACATAACGAACCAAGCAGGGAAGCCAGATGAAGCAACTCAAAGGACAACCACGTCCACAAGGCAATGCCAACACCAACAGAACAGATCGAAAGGAACCATAGCTCACACATCAGTAAAATCAGAATATATCTTGAAGCCAAACCACTAAATCAAATTGCAGATATGAGAAATTACAGATCGCACCAAAGATGAACCAGCGATTTTGAACTCAGTTGAGAGATTGCAGATCTGAGAAATTACAAATCGCATAAGATCCATATTCGGACGAAACATTCCGCCAAGAACAAGATCCATTTCGCTGTTCACAAATAAAAGAAACGAATCGCAATTCTCCGGCACCGTTCTCAGAGAAACAGAGTCGGAGGTCCAAGGCGACGGTAGCGGCAACAGAACCGTCAGAATCGACGGGTAAAAACTGCGGTGAAGAACCCTAGGGCGGAGAAGAAGAAGTGAAAATCAGATCTGAAACCAGTAAAATATCGTAACCAGCAAGAGCAAAGCAGAGCTACAAATCGGCACCGAAAAATACCATTTCCAGCCAAATCGAAACTGAAAGAGATGATTTGAGAGAGAAACTATGTGTATCGGTGAGAATGGTCGAAACTGAAAAGGAGATCAAAGCAGAAAATCGACGCCAGATCTGAAAGAAAAATAAGAAACGACAGCAAACACGAATGGAAGAAAACGGAAATGGATTTTCTTTGGAAAGTCTAAAAAAAAAAAAATCTAAGAAAAGGAAAACGAGATTGCAACGGAATCAGAGCCTTCAAGGTGGATGGTATGGCTCTGATACCATGTTACAAAACATGGCATCCATGGAAAGGAATGAGAGAAAGCTCTGAAAATGTATTGATCTAAAGAATATAAAATGATACAAATGAGAAAAGTAATTCAAAGTGATTATACCTAAGCCTTTATATAGGCTAACAAACTAATAACTGACACCTAACAAATCATATCTCTAATATGATTTTGAATCCAAAGATCAATATGATAGATATATATCAAAATTTTATTTGTCAAAAAAAAAAGATATATATCATAATTTTAAAGGATAATATGATTGATGTTTATCATTAAAAAAGAATAATAATAATTTTTAAATATTAATTATGGGTATCATAAATGTATATAAGTTCACAAACCAACTTGTGGAGAGGTTACTTGGTGTCTATTTGCTTTGTTTCAAGTTTTCTGTTTTCATTTCATGCTTTCAGAAATAATTACAAAACTACAACCTTATTTTCATTCTATTTCCTGTTATCAAAAATTTGTACAAGAAACACTGAAAACAACTGTTTTCTGTTTTCACTGTTTCCTGTACAAATTTTTGAAAACAGGAAACTGAATGAAACAAGGTGTCAGTTTTGTAATTATTTCTGAAAATAAGAAATGAAAACATGAAACTAGAAACAAAGCAAGAATGCCCTTGATTCCTGAAGGATATTTTTTCACTACTAGATAAATTAAATTATCATTTTTAAGTAAATGATTAAATTCAGGATAGTATAGTAATGCAATCATGGAAAAAATTGATGAATAAATAAAAAAAATAATGAATGCAACAGTTTTTTTGTTAAAAGAATAACTCGGATAGACAAGACCAAGTAGTGAATTTCAATAAATAAAATAAAAAAACCAATAATTCAGCGTATGTTCCTAACCAAACAAAATTGTTCAGTTTTTATTTGGTTCCACTTGGCCAAGTAGAGATTTAAGTTTATGTTTTACGTAAAAAAAAAAAAAAAAAGTTTATGTTCATAAGAACAGAGGATGTCTTTTCCGCTCCCCCTCCTTTCACGCACCACACATACATCGTAGAGACTGACTAGAGTTCAACACACAACAATTGTCTGATCTAATTTTAATTGACAGTGGGCTGACCCACAAAAGCTCAATCCCAACCCCAAAAAATTTGAACTTATGGGTTAGGGCTATAAACAACCCTAATAGGAGGGACTGAAAAACTAGTGGGATGAGTGGGGGGCAAATGGAGTGGTTTGGGGACTTAGGGCCATAATGATGCTCTAAATGTATACTTTCAGAACACAGTAGAGACATGGCATACATGATCTGAAATGCTGATAGTCTAACTGCAATACCCGGGTGCTGACGAGGACGGACAATGAGCGGCTTTTTATAGGCTTCTAGGCGGAGGGACATATGAATGAGCCGATAACACACAAGAATGAAAGGGGTCCTGAGACTATGTAGGTATGGGACTGCATAGTTGAGGGATTCTCAGACTGTACAGGTATGGGACTGTACAGTTAAGGAAGGCTTAAAGGAATTGATTGGTACTACACATACTAACAAGATGCATCTTCTTGGAGCA
This sequence comes from Sophora flavescens, assembly GCA_030762895.1. Classification (NCBI taxonomy): domain Eukaryota; kingdom Viridiplantae; phylum Streptophyta; class Magnoliopsida; order Fabales; family Fabaceae; genus Sophora; species Sophora flavescens. The sequence goes on from CM061070.1 coordinate 45,349,674, forward strand.
ATTATGGGATGGGTGACCTCCTGGGAAGTTTTCCCAGGAAGCGTGTGAGTGAGGACAAAACACGCTGAAAAGACCCGTGTTGGTTTGCGGGGACAATCATCAATCCATAAAGCAGCCCGAGACGTTACAAATGATATCAGAGCGAAACCTCTCACAGTACAGTGTGGTTCGGGGACAAACCAGGCGGAAGCTGGTGGACATGTAATACCCGGGTGCTGACGAGGGCGGGGAGTGGTCGCCGGTGCAAGAAGGCATGGAAAAGGAGCGGCTCTTGGCAGGCTTCTAAGCGGAAGGACACATGAATGAACCGATTACACACAAGAATGCGAGGGATCATGAGACTGTGTAGGTATGGGACTATACAGTTGAGGATGACTTATATGAATTGATTGATACTACCTATACTAATCTCATGCATTTTCTTTTCGGTAGCCCATCACTTAAGAACTCCACAGTTAAGCGTGCTTGACTTGGAGCAATTCTGGGATGGGTGACCTCCTGGGAAGTTTTCCCACAGTCATCAATCCATAGAACAACAAGGGATGTTACAAATGGTATTAGAGCGGCACCTCTCCCAGTACGGTGTGAGTGAGGACAAAACATGATCAAAAGACCCGTGTTGATCTGTGGAACAGTCGTCAATCCATGTTACACTAACCAAATTGCAGTAATGACTAAAAAGTGCTTAAACATCATAACATACCCTCAATGGATTTGCTACAGGGACAGGGCAGCGTGCTCACAAGGTTGCTGCTTAGTGCTGAGGGTTGGGGAAAGTGGAGTGAGTTTGGTGGTTCATTGATTTGACCGAAGAAATAAAAAAAGATGGAACCCGTCAGCCAATTCGGTTCACCACGAGTTGAACCCGATCAACTCATGGATTAAGTGAGCCAGGTAAAAATAACTTGGGATCAAAATGAATCTGTTTTTTTATCAACTCAACCCACCGGTAAGCCGACTTGGACCGGACTAACTCACGAGCTCTAACTCATATTGACACCCCTACCGTGGCTCCATTAAAGAGATGTTGTTTACGAATTTCTCACAAAATGTGGACCTGACGCTCATTAAAGAGCATAATCTCAAGTTTTGTTAAAAGTAACAGAAACATTGAAAATTAAATAAGATCAATCCCTCCGTGTTTATGGTATTTTCTCTTTTGATCTGGGGTTCTTCAATTTCCGAGTTCCTCCATTTTCCCCCTTTAAATCAACTTTTGTTTTTTATTAGTTTTTTATTTAGTTTTTATCTTTCCTCCGATTAGGATCCAACATCAATCATATGGCAGCCCAGTTGGCATTTAATAGCCACCTAAGCATTTAACTTGTTATGTTAACTTCCATTAACTTGCTCTTCAACAGGGTGATATTTTGCATCTCTCAAGGATTAAATTGGTGATGTAATTTTGGAGGACCAAATTCACAGTTTACTCTTTAAATAAACTTTATATTACTTTATTTGGCAAGTCAAATAAACTAATTTATAGTTTATTTTATTAGTTTATAAACTTATTTTAACAAAGTAGAAGTATTTGGTAAACAAGTTTGTCTCATTAGCCTATAACTTTTTTCAGATGCTATTTTAAATAGCGTTTTAGCTTATTACTTATTATTTTTTTGTATTATTTTTACCTTTATTATTTTTACCAAATTCTCACTTTACTTTGTCCCTACCCCATAATAAAAATTTATATAAAAAATCATATAAACATGTCACTCATTTATATTATCTCATTTTATTTAGTAAAAATAATAAAAATTTAGAAATTTAGAAATTTAAAATTGATATTCTAATTTTTAAGAAGACAAATAATTTAAATTAAATTAATAAAAGTAATGATTATTTTCAAATATAAAATAAGAATACAATTTATATAAGAAAAATCATATAAACATGTCCTTTTTTGTTGTTTCATATTTATTAGCTAGTTCAACAACTAATCTTATCAAACAATTCGAATTTAATTAGTTAGCTTTTCAGCTTTAATTTTTCAACTAAATTAGTTTTCCAGCTATCAGCTAGCTATTTAGCTTTCAGCTAAGGGTGTGTTCGGGATAATTATAAAAAAATAGATTATGTCAATAATTGATTATATGTATAATCAATTATAATCAAAATCTATTTATGTTTCGATATGTTTGCTAAAAAATGTTTTTTAATATAATCTATTTTGTTTGAATGGTGAAAAAAATCATTATGTATAGTAAATTAAAAAAATGCATGAAGTTGTTTGTATACCATCATAATTTTTGTTTGATAGTTAGTTATATAGTGGTGAAATAGGAAAATGTAATTGATTTTATAATAATCAAAACTTTTTTTCAAATAAGTTTCAAACTTTTACTTTTTATTAAAGTAACTTTTTTCTATAAAAAAAACTTTTTTATACTTTGAGCAAATTTGTCAAACAGATTAATTTTAAAACAATTTTTTTTTTGAAAACAAGTTTTTTTTCTTAAAAACAAAAAAAAAAAACTTTCCTACAGTAGTGTGTTTGCTGTTATTGTCAAAACAAGTCATACTATTAATAAACAAAATTGAAACATATGAAAGGAAGAGGGCCTCACTGGGCCTGGCCTCCTCTAAACGACGTACTGGTTTGCCGTTTGGGCCCATGATACTTGCTGCAAATTCCTTACAGTGAGCATATTAGTATATTCTAGCGGAATATTTGCTTTAGTTTCATACAAATCCAAGGTATATTATTGAGCATAACATAAATTCTCTGTCTTTGCCTCTCTCTCTCTCTCTGCTTTCATTGTGTAATTTGTCTGTGCCTGGTGAACTTGCTTTTTTTCAAGCTCGCCATGCCAAGACGACATAATAATCATCTGTTTCAGAAACCAAACCATGTGTCAGGTACGTTTTCTCTTACTGTATTATTTGTTTTGGATAAATCAACCATGGGAATATAATATGGACGTACGTAGTTATTTCATCATGATGGAAAATAAATCTTTTTTCATTTCTTCTGAAGTTTTTCAAATTCGAAACTGAGAGTAGCATTTACATACCAGGTAGTATTACTATTTATTCCTTTTTTTTTTTCCCTATTGGGTACATAAAATGCGAAAGTTTTGAGTACATAAAATGCTGAAGTTTAGGAAAATAGATTGCACTATTCCAATTTCCATGTCAAGAGATGACACCGTTCATTATTTTGTATTTGTTTACTTAATGTGTTTTATTTATTCTTTGTTGCTGTGGATAAGATGCTTTAGCCTTTAATTTATGTTTTCTACTTCCAGGTTTGAGTTGCTTATAATGTTTGGTGGTGTCAATGGTGCATCGGTGCACCTTTCTAGATTGGGTGGGTGCTTTGAAATTTAATAAAAAATCAAATCGCCGTGCTTATTAGGTAACCAAAAAAAGAATTTTACAACTTTCTTCCTATTCTATGACAAAATCAGACCTATTTGATTCCACTCTTGTCAGTTGTCACCTCCGTTCGACCTTCCTCTCCCAGTACCTAAATCTGATCTAGATCTGTGCAGCATCTTTTGTTGGTGCATCTTAGATCCACCCAAATTTTTTATGTTGAGTTGGGGTGGCAAACATGGATGGATTTTGATATTATCATGGATTGGTTAATTATTAATCCATTTTAAACTGCTAAAAATGTTTAAAAAAATATCTGATCCATCCGTGATCCGCTTAATAAAATCCCTTCAATCCATCAATTAGTAACTTTTTCATGGATGGATCCAATCCATCCATTAAAATTATTTCTAATAAGTTAATAATTTTAATGAATATTACAAAATAATATCTCTCATCCATCCAAAAAAATAAATTATAAAAAAATAATGAATGTTTTTTTATTATTGTAATATTTTTGTAGGTGATAATTTTTTTAAAATATGTTATTATTCATTTTACGTTATCACATCAAATTAACTATAAAAAAAAGTTATCAAAATGGATCATATCTTTATATAATTTAAGTTATCTTTCTTATATTGATAAAAATTAGTTTTAAAAAAAATATAATGATAAAAAAAGATCAAATCTCGCAAATCAAAAAATCTCATAAATACTATGATTGTCTTCCCCGAAAAAAAAAAGTATCAGATGTGAGTCTCACCCTCCTACTTCGACGTCGACATCGCCCACGGCTGTGACTTCTCCGATCTCATCTCCCCCTCCGCAACAATACCAACATATGCTTTAATTTACGGCTTTGCCACTAACGCTTCGGTCGTCTCCTTCGTGGATCTCTTCTAGGTAGATCTGGCTTTAATGGCGGTGTCGCCGCCGTTGAAGACATTATCCGGCGGCCTGGCTTCATCGCCGATGCCGGCTGGTTCGACCTGCCATGGTACCCAATTCAGAGTTTCAAACCTGACCCGAAGTTTATGGTTCCATTCGTGGTGCTCCCCTTTGTAATCATTGCAACTCAAATTATTATTAATCAATCAAGGTGAATAAAGATATTCAGTGAAAAAACTTCGATTGATTCAGCGAGAAGAAGGATGGGGAGAAGGCATCTTATGGAGATTTATTCTTATTTTGTTTTTTGATAGTGGATAAAAACTGATCCACTGTTTTTTTTTAGAGGTTGGTCCAATGGATTTTAGAAAAAGTTTGATGGATCATAAACCATCCACTAAAAAATAAATTAGGGGTGTTCGCGGATTGGATTGGATCGGTTTTGAGCTAAAAAGTCATCCGATCCAATGATAAAAACATCATGCGGTTTGGATTGGATCGGTTTGCTTCCTTAAAAAAATTCAATCCGATCCGATCTAATCCAATCAAATGCGGTTTGGATTGGATTGGATAATTCGGTTTTTGTCATACTTTATTTTTTTTCTAATGTCAAGTGTCCTTTCTACTTATTTAATAGTGGATAAAAGATAATCTTCATTCTAATTTGGGAGTTTGAGAAGAAAAAAATTATTGATATTTTTTAACACGTTCTTTTATATTAATTCTCTATATCTACTCCTACTTATCCTATTTTTTTCCTTGAATCGACTACAAATAAATTGTAGCTAATTATTTTTCAAATTTACTTAATTGTTTTCCTATTTTTTATGATTACTCAATCAAATATATATATGTTATGCACCAAAACTTTTAGTAAAATATAACTTCAAGTTATTAATATTTATTCTAAATAGTCTTATATATGTCATTCCAACAAAAATATTAAAGAGAATGAGGGATATAAAAGTATGAAGAATAATGTTTAAGTATGAGTAATACTATAATTTCAAAAATAATATTATATGTATATAATAGATCGGTTTGGATTGGATTGGATTTCACTATAGGATCCAAAATCCAATCCAATCCAATAAAAAATTGCTGTTTTTTCGATTTTCGGTTTTTTCGGTTTGTTCGGTTTTCGTTTTTTGGGTTCAGTTTTTACGGTTTGAATCGGTTTGTATCGGTTGATGAACATCCCTAAAATCAATCCATTCCAATCCAGTCTATTTAATCTTTTTATTTTGTTGATTAAATGAATTTTTTTATGGATGGACTGGATGGATAATGGATCCATTAGCAAGCTAATTTGTCTATAACATAGCCCTCATTTGGATAGCATAGTTTAAAGTTTACAATATATTAGAACTTCTCTTCTAATGTAAGTACTTTAATGTAAAAAATAATAGTGTTTAACTAAGCTTTAATAATTAACTTATTAATCTCCGAAAGCTATTTTTAGCTTATTTTACAAAACAAAGTTTTTAGCTTCAAGCTATTTTTCAGCATGATTGACAAGTTGTTTTGCATATTTACGAGGCAAATATATTCCCATCAAAATTTGAAATTTAATGAAAATCAAACCAATTCATTTTCCACCTAAACTCTTTTTCAAGTATATATCCAAATATTTAATAACTTAAATGGAACTTATCACATAAAGCTTAAATAGATATTTGGACAGTTTCGTTGTTTGTTTATGTTCTATTTCTGTGTCCATGAAATGGTCCTGCACACTTGCTCATGGTAACCGCTTTCTAACGGTTTGCAAACCCAACAAAATTTGTTAGATTTGACCCAAATGAAAACGAAAAAAGTTAGCTTTGCGAAGGAGCCCAAAAATGAGAGCCCTGTAATTTGTTTAAATTGTGCGTCTGATATTTTTGGTTTTCATCCCCAGATATAAACATATATGCTGAATCATGTTAAATGTTTGTCGTGTGATTTGATTTTGATCTTTTTTTTTTTCTTTACAAGTATTTATCTACGTGAATAAGGGATTTTCCCAACACTAGCTCAAATTTTTGAGACAAAAGGATAATATATCCTATGGTCTCAACATTAATCGTGTGGTTCGAGAGTTGCACTCTGTTCAACATAAAATTAGTGTACACAAGGAAAGTGGATCAACCATCCTCTTCTATGTCTCTTTCGCTTTATTGGTCATATATAGTGCCTTCGGAATTCATGTTGTCAACGAAGGGATATAAGCGTTAATGCCTCAGCAAAAATTGGCACGGGAGAGAGATTCTCTATTGTGCTTTGTTCTTTGTTCTTTTTTTTTTTTGGCTGTTTGAGAAAACCCCACTTTCCCACCTGAGAAAATGATAAGAGTAACATTGCCGCATATGAGCCTCATCTGTTTGCCAAATACGTGCTATGATCTTTCAAATTTTGGGTTTCATCAAATTATATATCAACCACCTGAAATGAGAGGGAGTTAAGAATTCTCCGCAATGCAAATCATTAGGGAAAAAAGTAAAAAAAAGAAAGTATTCAAAACAACGATTATCATGCAAAAAACAAGTATTCATGATTACCTCACAAAAAGAACGGGTTGTTGACATTCAAAATGTGGGCGAACTTGCAACTCGAACTGGTTTTAAGCTTCTTAGAAGCTTTCTTCCATATTCAAATGCTGAGACAAGGAGACCAAAGAAGTATAATAGGCAGAGATGCAGCTTTTCTAATAAGCAAAACTTGAAGGAGGCATTGCTTCCACCCTGAATGTTTGTTCTGACAAATAACACCCTTTTCTCTTTCCACCCTACACAAGATATATAGTAGATCTAATCAGAAACATTATTTAAACATTTCTCAAGAACCAAACATAATTAAATAGTGTATTCATAATTGGTATTGAACATGCCAACTTAATAACAAAACAAATGAAATTAAAGTAAAAATATAACTCAATATTTGATGTTATATATGAAAAATATATCATAATATCCTTCTAAATACTTGTTAACAAATAAGCAAACTAATGATTGTGTCCAATGACACATTTATTCTCTATAATCTTCTAGACAGATTATTGCAACCTGAGTCCCACAAGCCTAGGGTCAGATTCATCAGAACATATTGCAGTTAGGATTAGTTAACTATTAATATTTCAAATAGGGATTCAACAGATATTTGAGTATCGTAACTTAAGCCCAATAAGCCTAGGACTAGATTCATTAGAACATATGGCAGTAACAATTAATTGATACTTCATATATCAAATATAGATGCATGTCATATCAGACCATATGTTTAAGCTCACTTGGGGAGGACCCTAAATTTGGGTAGTTGCCTAGTAAGGGCAAAGCTTTTGGTCAACCTGCTCGGTAACTATATTGTATTTTTCATGGCAGGAAATGTTAATTTTACTATCATTTTTTTTTGTTGGTGTGTACAAGATTTAGTTCAACTTATAGGAATTCACCTGTGAATCCATCTGGTACCAGGTATGCACTGAAACATGGCTCTGTGCTGTGTCTGTGGAGAATTGGGCTGTTGGGTGCTAATTAAATCATCTAACCAAGTAGGAAACCAATTAACAGTTTAACTGTGAATGAAATTCGGTTTGCTGCTGAGAAGAGAGGAATTGGGTGAATTCCAGAACTGAAAGAGAGAACTTGGCTGTGGTTGGTTAAAATTGGAATTTACCCTATCAACCTTGTATTGGAGGCAAAACTTCTTAAGGTTGTCGGGACAAAAACAGTAAATGACATACATGAGCCCCAACACACACCAACATGGGTCCGTCTCTGTTTGGAGCTAAGACTACCACACGTTGACAACCCACCAAGCTACAGAAAACAGTCATTGCATGTGTCATGTGTGAGCTCATGCTGAATTCCAAAGTGCAAGAAAAATTATTTCCTTCGATATGGAATACTTACAAGACTCTCTCTTTGGCAAATTAGTCCATTCATGTGGTCTCATCTTCACTTCTGATGCCTTTATCAAGTCAAAAAGTGCTTGATTAACCTGAATTTTGAAATGTATCCAATTTCAAGCATTATGAATATTACAAACATCAATCTGGATAAGCATAGAACGATATGATGATTTCGCAGATAACAAGCAACAATCCAAGTTTTCAGATATTTTACATGCAAAGTATACCTCTTCTGACCGCTCATGACTCACTAAATGACCTCCAGGTAGATCTACCATTCTCGCCATTGGTTGAATCCTCTCAGCAAGTCTTTTTGCATAATATATCTGAGCAATTATATCATGTCTGAATGTGCAGGAAATGTATAATCAATCTCAAGTTAAAACTATGAAGTAAATAAGTTATGTATGTGTATGCAATGTAATGAAACCAAGGGTCAAGAATGAGTACGTTAAAATTACACAACAGGCAACCTCCTGATAGGAAACAGAAATGCAAAATGAAGAATAGAGAAAAGAATGTTCATTTAATGGAATGGTAATTCCTGCTGCCCAGAGCTTGTCTCCTTTCAGAGAACAGAATGTTCTCTGCCCATTACTACCCAATGATTCTTCTTGATACCCTTCCCTCTCTACTCATCTTCCTTATAACGGAATTTTCCCTTACACGGTTCATTCCCTGTTTCTCGCCTCTCCCTCTCAGCCATGTGGGTATTCCCATTCTTCCCTATCCTATTTCTCCTAACGTAAACCCTCCACACACTGGGCTTGGGCCGCTGCTGGATTAGCAGCTCATTTGGACCCCTGTCAACATTAGCAGTCCTAACAGTCTACATTGCACACCATGGCTTGTGATCCGGCTGGTCGGACCAATAATTGAAACCAAGGGTCAAGAACATGTAACTCATTATTGAATTGAGAAAACAAAAGAGAATTACACCAGAACAGGTAACCTCCCCTCACAGAGCATCAGCTGCACAAAGAACACTTCCTGCCCGGGCAGAAGCCCGAAAGAAAACAATAGAAAATGACAGCCCTTTTTCCTTCCACCCCCTTCAATATAACTAATTCCAATACTCTTTAGGAAAAACACGTGCAGAAAAAGAAAACATAACAGAATAAAAGAAAAGCCATGTGTCCCCACCTGCTAATTCATTTTCTTATTTCTCCTACTGTAGGCTTTCCAAATTTTAGGCCCACTACCCTGATCCACTTGTTGTGCTCTATCACAATGTATATTTCATGCATAATATGCCTTTAGTGTATGAATAATAATCTGTGCATAACCGAGTATGAAGTTTGATATATATTTTGAAACTGACATTCCAATTAAGCAGCATTACATAAATGTCTCAAAGCACAGCACACACCTGCCATGAATGACCGAAACAAGAAAACCCGCAGATTTGATCACCTCGATCTCTGTTTGAGTCATTTTATGATTCCAACATGCATTGAGTTGACCTTCAAAACCATAGTTAGATTGCATGCCAGATGCTGATATACCTTTAACATATTGCTGAAAGAGATGGCGGTATTGAATTAGGAATGTTTTATGTAAAATGTAAAACAAAAACAAAAACCATAATACTTTACAAATTGGTAACCAACATATAAGGTGCCTGGGAGTTAGTTGAGAGAGAAATGACTTTGAAACAATACCAGTATAATAATGACTAAGTTAATTTATCCTCCAAAATTCCCAAAATTGAAAAAACTCAGAGATAAAAGTTGGAGGATTTTGAAGGTCAACTACAAATCCCTTATTCTCCTTTCCATTTCCTTCCCCTACTTGTTTCTCTATCCAAGCATATACCCTTGTACAGTGAGTAAATAATCATGAGACTTATGGTCCTATTGTTAAACTAGGAAATTCTCAGTAAATAATAGTGAATAGTTAAAAATATGTTTTAAAAGGTAGAATTCTGACACTTTTAGAATATGCATATCTTTTTACAATTTTCGTCATGGTGGTGTATGCCCTTGCATAATTTAATAACAGGGAAGTAGCTCCAAGCATGCAACTACCTGCATAAGTTCCATTTTTCCATGTAAATGCTTCTGCTAGAGTTTTTATTTAACTACAGAAATAAACACTCAATGACAGTCCAAAAATAATAAACTCCAAGCAGACTCAACAAACCAGCTTAACATACTTATAATTAAGCTTATTTAATATATCATACCTGATATAAGATTGTTCTCCTCTTATCAGTTCCAATATATTCCTCAAGATATTCCTGCATTGTCATATAATTTTTGTTAAAAATTCATCCTAAGGACAACACAGACAGATATGTAGGCTGTTAATAACTATTAAAGACAGATTCTGCAAGATATGAAGAACAAGACAATATTCAGCTTAATGTATTAAAGAGCCAGGAGCTCTTGACATGAAATTCGGCTACTCTAAAGTGAGAAAGTAAGGGTGTATTTACCCTTGGATCATTTTTAGTGGATTAAGATCTCTATGCATTTATCAAATCAAGGGTGGATGCACCCTTACTTTATCACTTTAGAGGAGCCTAATCCCTTGACTTGATGATGTGAGTACATCTCAAGTTATTCAATTTTTTAATGAACGATCTGGACCAGATTGATAGATAAATGCTCTGGACAATATTGCAGAAACATTGCTGTACTGTATCAATGTGTCACAGAACAATGGTACAATGAAACTCTCACTCTCCTCTCCAACCATCGGGTATTCAAGAGACACAGTTCACTCCCAACAAATATTTCCCGAAAATACAAGATAACCCCCAATTTAACTTCCCTTTAAGCTGGCTAACTAACAACTCCCTAATCATATCATAACATTTAATAATTGGTATGTCTCATTATTTCTGTTACATCAGTAGCTAACAATACTCCTCCCTAAACATTCACCTTGTCCTCAAAGTGAACCATTTGTTTTCGCCAAAAACAAAATTCCCACCTGGGTCCCACAATTTGAAGCATGCTGACCAAGCCACAACTGGAGTATAAGATTGTCACCAGTCTGTGAGAATGTCCACACCCAAAACTAAACCCTATGTAGACAACTCTTGGATAGCGGCGCGTAGCAGCTGACCCCAAAAATGCTATAGTGAAATACCAGGTAGCGAGATGGTCGTTACGCCGAAGCTTTGGGAAACATTATAAGTAATTTATACAATACACATAAAAGCTCAAAAATTGGAAAGAAAAAAAAAACAATACACAAAGTTAAAGACGTTCATAATTAATGGTTGGGATGAGATGACGGTTAAGGATGCAGTGCTCTGGGGAGTCGGTGGTTGTGGTTGAGATGATGCCATGGCTGTTTCAGACTTTCAATTGCAGAGGAAGTGTGAATTCAGATTTTAGTAGTGGAAGAGAAGTAGAAGAACCCAAACAGAGTGTTGTAGAGAAGAAGAAACACAACAAAGAAAGATGAGGGACAAATAGGCCAGAAAGTTGCTAGAACAGAGAAGAAATGGTGAGAGAGCGGGAAAGTCAAGAGAGGTTGCTGCTGAATGCCTGCCCACCCTAATCTAATTCAGGGTGTGGGGGATTGAAATGACAAAAACTTAGGTACGATCGCTAAGCCTGCAATTGCACCCGCAATTGGCCATGAAACGGTCGTGATTTGCCACATTGTGAAACTGGACTGCAATGCCTGTTTACATCACGCTCCCTGTATGTACAGTGCCATGACAGCACCGCTATAGCGCGCTATTAACTAAATAGAATAAACCTATCCTCCCCAGTAGTTGAGAGTAACTTGGCAAGTAAATTTACAAACTTCTCAAAGCACCTCTTTCTTGACTAATTCTTAAAAAAAAGAATGGTTCTTGCTAGGTTGCTCCACCGGAGTAAGATGAGGTGGCATCCACATGAAGGACAATTGCTTCTATAAACAATTAGTTCTTATGTAAGAACCCAATAAAAAATCACAAGGAGAAAAATAAGTGTACATAAAGATGTGATGTAACTAGTGGGACCCATTTGGTGAATTTCTCAGAGTTATACCATTGGAGTGGGGAGTTGCTTAAATTAGTATAAAGTAAAATGTTATGAAGTGGCATGGTGGGGGCCATAAAAAGAAAAGTTAAGCAATTACAATGAGTTGCACCATTGGAAATGTTCTCATGTAGTAAAGCCTTTACCAAACTAAAATTTGGAATAACAATCACGATCAACATCTGTTTCTTCAAAGGCCCAATTTCTCCTTCCTCAAAAGCCCACTTTTCTTCAATGAGTTGTGCTCGGTCCACTGCCTCAATTTCCATCCATGGATGAGGCCCACAGACATGTCTCAAGTGAGACCTTAGTGCTCCTTCATGAATCCAAGTACTAAGTTAAATTTGAGTTTCTCCCATTAGGTAAAGAATTGGACTCAAGTGGCAGACTTATATTGTTACTCCTTTCTGAACTCCATAACTAAGACAGGTTTGGGCCTCACACATTAGGCAAAACAAACTGACTTACCTTCTAGAATTCCATTATTGCCCTTGCCCCATTCTTTTCATGAGCAGAGCTACTGCCTTGGGGTTGTGCAACCACCATATCTGTCCCAGTTTCAGCCACAAGAGCCTCATCTCCACCGCACAAGGGCTGACCATCCTGTTCCTTCTCTTGGTGATCCACCAATGCTCAAACTCACGGCTATCGCCATTTTCTCTCACTTCTCTTCGTCATCTAATAGAGTAGAATTATATACTGTATAAGATAACTGCATGCTGTATTCCTATAACTGAATCAGCTGAGTCAGCTGTATTCAATTATGTTATTTAGATAGTCAGTTAGATAACTGACAGCTGTTAGCTCAGTGTCCAAAAGCCTATATAAAGGCTTCAACTCTCTGTAACAGAATTAAGAGAATACAATTTCATTTCTTCAGATTTCTATCTCAGTTCTCTCTCTCTTTTCTCCCTGTTACTGCATTTCTTTATGGTATCATGAGCCCTTTTTCTGGGGCGTGAATCCTCTCTCTCATGGCCGATAACGTAACCGCTTCCTCTGACAGCGCCTCCGGCGGCGCTGCTGTGTCTTCAACTGCGCCGACGAACTTCAATCCCACCCTCTCCATAAAGCTCGATGATCTATGGCGGCAACAAGTGGAAGTCGTCATCATTGCGCACAAACTCCATAGATATGTGGTGAATCCTCAAATTCCTCCGCGACTCACCAACGAATTGAATCGTACCCTAGGAATTGAATCAGATGCGTATCAGCTTTGGGTTGTCCAAGACCAGATGTTGTTCACATGGCTTCTCGGCTCAATTTCGCCGTCGATTCTTCCCCGATTCATTGGTTGTAAGCAGTCGTGGCAGGTTTGGGATAAAATCCACAAACACTTTCAAGCACATCTTCGCACAAAGGTGCACCAATTTTGTTCCGAGCTAAAGAACACCAAGAAAGGTACTCGAACGATTTGAGTACCTACTGAGAATTCGTGCCCTAATTGAATCGCTGCAGGCAATCGGTGATCCAGTTATGGATCAGGATCACATCGACACGATCCTCGAAGGTCTTCCCGAAGAGTACAATACCCTCATTATGATGATTTACGCCAGGAGCGATCCTCCATCAGTTGATGATATCGAGGCTCTCTTGCTTATGCAAGATGCACAATTTGAGAAATTCCGACAAGAATTACCCTCTCCTTCAGTTACAACAAATGTTACTCAGGCCACAAATGTGCAAGAGTCGTCCTCAGGTGCTGATTTTGGTCAGAACTCCACTAGTTTTCAGAGCGGCTATCGTGGACGTGGTGGCCGAAGTCGAGGCCGTGGCCGTGGAGGCTCAAGGCCTACCTGTCAGTTGTGTGAGCGATACGGTCACGATGCCTATCATTGTTGGTATCACTTTGACCAAAACTTTGTGCCTTCTCAGAGACCTCCACAGTCCCAACCATCTCAGGCTCAGTATCCAAATCCTCAAAATTCCTTCAATGGTCAGGATTCATTTCAAGCTCCTCCTCAAAGACAGTCCTGGTTTCAGCAACAGCCAAGTGCACATCTTGTTATGCAACAACCACAATTTGTCCCTAATACTCAGGAACCGTTGCAAAGGAGCTTTAAGCCACAAACTTGGCTTCCAGACTCAAGGGCCTCACACCACATTACTGCTGATCCCAACAACTTAACTCAAAAAGCAATCCTTTTGGAGGAAATCAACAAGTCCTCATAGGAAATGGTCAAGGTTTATCTATAAACTCCATAGGTTCTTCTAAGTTTTCATCCCCATCCCAACCTCAATTTGTCTTTTCTCTAAAGAATTTACTTCTTGTTACCAGCATTACAAAAAATATGGTTTTTGTTTCTAAGTTTGCCTGTGATAATAATGTCTATTTCGAGTTTCACCCATTTTCTTGCTATGTCAAATCACAGGGCTTTAACTGTGTTCTCCTTGAAGGCTCTCTTGGTGGAGATGGCCTTTCTGACTTCTCCCAACATCAACATTCTCAAAGAGCCTTCATCCTCCTGTTTTCAACATGCTTTAGGTTCTTCTGCTCCCAGTGAGCATCTAGATAAGTCTGCCTCTGATGTAACTAGTACTTTCAATACTTGGCATCAACGCTTAGGTCATGCCAATAGTCTTGCTGTAAAAACTATACTGAACATCTGTAAAATTCCATCATTGAATAAAACATCATTTGATTTTTGTAATGCTTGTTGTCTTGGTAAATCACATCGTTTGCATGCACCACCTTCACTCACTATTCACCCCACACCCTTTGAACTAATTCACTGTGATCTTTGGGGACCTTGCCCATTTTCATCATATGGAGGCTACACCTATTACATCTCCTTTGTAGATGCACATTCAAGATTTACATGGATTTATTTCCTCAAAAACAAATCCGATGCCTTAACTGCCTTCAAACAATTCTCCACTTTGGTTACAACTCAATTTTCTGCCTCCATCAAGGCAGTACAATCTGATTGGGGTGGTGAATTTCACCCCTTTACCAAATTCCTAACAGATTTAGGCATCCTTCATCGCCTGACTTGCCCCCACACTTCCCATCAAAATGGGACAATTGAAAGGAAGCATAGACAAATAGTGGAAATCGGCCTCATCTTACTGTCTCATGCCTCTATCCCATTAAAATTCTGGGATCATAGCTTTACACAAGCTGTTCACCTCATTAACAGGCTGCCTACAACAGCCCTGTCTTCCTTCTCCTCACCCTTTCTTGCCCTCTTTGGTAAACACCCTGATTATACCACCCTAAAGATATTTGGGTGTGCATGCTTGCCCTTTCTAAGACCTTACAACAAGAACAAGCTACAATTTCAGTCCTCTGAGTGTGTTTATCTGCGGTTATCTCCTCAGCACAAAGGACACAGATGTCTTGATGGGAATGGTCGCATCTACATTTCCAAAGATGTTTTATTCAATTCAACTTCCTTTCCCTATCCTCATTTGTTTCCTACTTCACCTACCTCTCCATCTTCCTCTTCCTCTACCTTCCCTTCTTCAATTCCCATTCCCTCTTATCCACCCCTTGATGCTATGCCCTTAACTCAATATCCTCCATCTCCTCTCTCCCCAATTCCTCCTTCCCCACCACCTGATAGTCATCTTTCTTCACCTGACCAGCAAATGTCAACCCCTCCCCATCCTCTCCTTCCACTTCTGAATCATCCTCTTCATCCTCTAGAGTTGTTTCATCTACTGTTCAACCCTTACAAACTGCTCCTGTTTCTTCCAGCTCCCTAACCCCTGGTCTGTCCATCTCATCATCTCAGTCCAGTCCTTCATTTCCCACCCCTGCACCTACTCCTTCTGTTAATGATCATCCCATGTTGACTCGGTCCAAAACTGGACATCTTCCACCTAGAATCCTTTTGAGTCATGTTGAACCTCGGACTGTCAAAGAAGCCTTGAACAGTCCCCCCTGGTTGGCCGCTATGAAAGATGAGTATATGGCCTTACTAAGAAACAGCACTTGGTCTCTTGTTCCCCTACCCTCCAATAGGCAAGCAATTGGGTGTAAATGGGTCTTTAGGGTCAAGGAAAACCCTGATGGTTCTATCAACAAGTATAAGGCAAGGTTGGTAGCCAAAGGCTTTCACCAACAACATGGCTTTGATTTTCATGAGACCTTTTCCCCCGTTGTCAAACCAGTGACCATCCGGCTGATCCTATCATTGGCGATAACTCAAAAATGGGCCACTAAACAAATAGATGTGAATAATGCATTCCTTAATGGAGTGCTTAGCAAGGAGGTATATATGGTACAGCCCCTGGGCTTTGAAAACAATGACAGATCTCTAGTGTGCAAGGTGCACAAGGCACTCTATGACCTCAAACAAGCTCCTGGAACTTGGTATGAACGCCTCACTATGGCTCTACTTCAATTTGGGTTTACAACTAGCAAATGTGACCCATCCCTCTTTGTCTACTCTAAGGGTTCTAATTCCATCTATGTCCTAGTTTATGTGGATGATATTATCATCACTAGGCCATCTTCTGTCATGATCCAAGACCTAATTCAAAAACTGAATTCCCAGTTTTCTCTAATGGAGCTTGGCAATCTAGATTACTTCCTTGGTATACCTCTCTGATGGCTCACTTCTACTCAACCAAACAAAATACATTCGGGATCTTTTGGCCAAGGCACACATGACTGATGCAAAAGGGATATCCTCTCCTATGATAAGTAGCACCAAACTCACTAAAATCGGGATGGACAATCGCTTTGAGACCCTCACATGCACAGATCTATAGTGGGAGCCCTCCAATATGCTACCTTGACTCGACCAGATATAGCATTCAGTGTAAATAAGGTTTGCCAGTTCATGGTAAACCCTCTGGACTCTCATTGGCGGTACATCAGCGTGTTCTCAGATATCTGAAAGGTTCTATTCATCATGGTTTGCTCCTACGGCCAGTACAACACCCTCCTCCTTTCAGTATTTTGGCATACTGTGATGCTGACTGGGTGAGTGACCCAGATGACCGAAGGTCTACATCTGGTTCTTGCATAATCTTTGGCTCCAATCTTGTGTCATGGTGCTCCAAGAAACAGCAGCTGGTTGCCCGATCTAGCACAGAGGCCGAGTACCGAAGTATGGCCAACACCACTGCCAATTGCTCTGGATACAGTCTCTTTTGACAGAGTTGGGAGTTCCCTTTGCTGCACAAGGGTACTTTGTGATAATCTGAGTGTCGTGAACTTAGCTCAAAATCCAGTTCTTCATGCTCGCACCAAACACATCGAGCTTGATATGGGAGAAAGTACTAGCTGAGGCTCTGACAGTACTGCACATCCCAGGCACGAATCAGCTTGCAGATTGCTTCACCAAGCCCTTGCCATCCTCGAAGTTTGAAGAATTAAGGACCAAGCTCCACGTGGTTCCACCACCTTGAGCTTGAGGGGAGGCTAATAGAGTAGAATTATATATTGCATAAGACAACTGCATGCTGTATTCCTATAAATGAATCAGCTGAGTCAGCTGTATTCAGTTATATTAGTTAGATAGTCAGTTAGATAACTGACAGCTGTTAGCTCACTGTCCAAAAGCCTATATAAAGGCTTCAACTCTCTGTAACAGAATTAAGAGAATACAATTTCAGTTCTTCAGATTTCTATCTCAGTTCTCTCTTTCTTTTCTCCCTGTTACTACATTTCTTTATCATCCAAACATAACTCTAAGGGCTGTCTCACCATCGGCCAACCTGGAGGGTGGGTCTTTCTCCCTAGAAGCAATCTCCTTATGGCCTTCGCCTCTTCCTTCATCATCAAAACCGGATCTTATTTCTTGAAACGGTGAACCAGCACTGTATCACCACCTTTGTCCTCCTCTTCCTCCACCATATTAACGGCTCATTGCATCTCCACCACTAGGTCCTTCTTTCTTTTAGTCTCTACACTGGGTTTTAATTCTGATTCCACTTCTTCATCCCAAACCCAAAATGGACAATCCAAGTCCTACTCAGACTGGAACTGTTTGACCAGTGCCGTGTCATGTTCGGTTCGCGCAACCCTCACTCCATGTACCAAGTGAGAGCACAACCTCTCAAGTCCCTTTACTGCTGCCATCATCTTCTCCTTGTCCAGAGTTCCCTTTGCGTTTAAGTGCTGCATCACCTTGATCAACCAACCATACACATTTTCATCGAACAGATGATCTCTGATTGCTCCTGGTGATCCAAAAATTGCCTATCCTTATTATCCCGCAACTCCTCAACTTGTCCCATCTTCTCCTCCATTCTTTTTTTTTCTTTTGTTCAACTCTCCTGTGAACTGGAATAGATTGATAGATGAATGCTTAGAACTTTACTGTAGAAACATCCTTGTACTGTATCAATGTGACGTAAAACAGTGGTATAATAAAACTATTACTCTCCCCTCCAAGTTCGGGTCAAGAGACCCTATTCTCTCCACAAACTATTTTCCCAGAATACAAGATAACCACAGATTCCTATTTTTGCCTCTTTTTATAATTACCTTCCCTCTGTGCTGGCTAACTAACTAACAACTCCCTAATCATAACAGTTACTAATTGTAATGTCTCATTATTTCTGTTATTTATGTTACTCAATTATCTAACGATTAACTCCCAACTTACTTTTGTAATAATTGGGGCTCATTATAGTTTGTGGAAATGGAGTGTGTGAAAGTACATGGAGAGTGAGGCTAGGGAGACCACTTATTAACAGCAAATAAAATCAAATAATCAACAAACTAGCAAAATGTTTACCTGAGAGTAATGAGTATCCAAGTCAACAGCAGCCCTTTGTTCAGGAGTCTTTGATTTCAAGAAACGGTAAGCAACGGAGAATGTTTGTCGGTCAAACTGCAAAAAATAGAACAAATGAAGGACCTTATGAGGATTTCAGGTACTATGTCCAAGTTCGTGATCACTGACATTGGATTCCAAATCAGGGCAAATGCCTTATATAATTCATAGGCAACCACAGATCAGACAAATCGTATTTTCAGCATAATACATCTAACTGCAAATCCATTTCTGCTGAATAATATCAAGCATGTAAACAGCTACTAGATTGTACATAGGAGTATTTGATGGCTAATATCACGTAGCTGCATTTTGAGTCTAAGAATTAGTACACTTCTTTTTCCCAATGATAAGGTTTCTTTTTCTCTATCTTTTTTTTTCCAGTGTCAAGAAAATTTATTATAGTTCATAAGCCTTTTCCAGTTGTTATAGTTGACTTCAGATAAGCAGCAGATATTTAGCATACAATCAACAATAGGTCCAACAGAAATTTGGGAAGTGTCCCAATATGGATGAACTAACTGCCAGTGCCATAAATTATCCCAATCAACCATATAAGTTGCCTTATGCAGCAGTTTAATGTATATAAATAACACTGATTTTCCTCCGAAAAGTCTAAAATATATCAAACATAGAAAAGAACCTATATATGATGTTTCGCCGTGTTCTTATATGTCTACCATACAAAACTGCATCATCGATGTTCTAATCAAATAGTTGTAACTATATTACGGAACCAGGGTCCGTACTAGTGCAGTGAAACAAGTAAAAACATTTCTGAATTAGTAGAAATACAGAAGAAATACATACAGTACCTTTGGTAGACATTCAAAACCTCCACCCGTTACATTCAGCAACGCCAAGGAGAGGACTCTATCAGGAACCATAGCTGCTACTTTACAAGCTATCATCGCTCCTGTTTTGATAGGGAAAGATAATTAAAATTAAAAAATAATAATAATAACCCAAAAGAATGTCAGCTATAGAAAGTAATTTTTCTGTATTATTGCAAATCAAGTCACTACCAAATCGGTTAGAAATTGGTTCAAAGCAATACGTTTATCTTCCTCAACATAAACATATTTACTTCAATTAAGCTCGAAGCATGCAAAACACAGACACCAAAATTATGAACCCCGATCATCTTAACCAATGTAAGGTTTATTGTGCAGATTAATGCAAAAAATAAATAAATAATAATAATAATAAAGACGAAGAAACTATTCAATAAAATCCAAATGAAATGGGATAAAAGACTAAGTACTCACCCATTGAATGCCCAAAAACATGGGCTTTTTTCCAATCTAGATGATCTAATAAAGCAATTGCATCCTTTGCCATGATCTTGGTTCTGCAGCAACAATCACAAGTCAAAATTCATATTACTCAGCAATTAAATTTCATTTAATATATATTTGGTTTAATGTTGCAATGGTACTTTGGAGTCCAAAAGTACATTTGCCCCAAAACAACTCTATAGTCTATAGATACTTTATCACAAAGGTACATTTTTTAACTTCTCAGATGTGAACCAAGCATGTACTGAAAGTTTCGAAAAATTGTTCGAAATTAAATAAGATGCAGGGAGAATATCTTAAAGCGCAAGCGTGGCTTCAATAGTACCACAACTAGAATCAAAAGAAAAGTCAAAATGTCCATAGACATAAAAAGTAAATAAATAAAAATCCACGTCTGTTTGTAAAAAAAAGTAAAGAAATGAAAATTTTCAACTCCAATTATAAAAATTTCAAATTCTGATTAAATTAATCATTTTCTTAACAAATTGAAAGGGACAAATTAACTCCTGAATGAGTTTGGATATAAAAATAAAAAAGGACATGATCATGCATCAGAATGAATGCATATATAACCAATAGAATTGAAATGAAAGAATCTTAGAGAATCCTCTAACCAATAATAAAACCCAGAACTTACGAGTAGTCGGACTTATTAACGGGCACGGAGCTCCGACCCACTCCCCGATTATCAAACGCACAGGCCTCGATCCCGCCACTGCACTCATTGTCATCACCGCTCCAAACGTCGTCGTTGGGGACGTCGGTTCCGGTCAAACCTTTTATCTGTGGGCCCCACGAGTCATGTGTTGCTGCCAAACCTGACCGTTGGATCTCAATAAAATCAGCGAGAGCCACAAAAAATTTCGGAACCGGGAAAAAAAACATAATTGCAAAAAAGGAAAGAAAATGAAGAAGAAGAACTAATCGAGGACCTATGATGAGAAGCACTTTGGTGGGACCGCGACCGTAAGTTCTATAAAATATTTTCACATCATTGTTGAGGTGAGAATCGGCGTCGGAGACTGCGGCGGAGGAAACGGAAGGGGAGGGTTGCTGCGTTCCGACGTCGCAATATGGCATCGTTGCGGTGGCGCGTGAGAGAGAAGGGATTTGAGTTGAATTAAAATTGCAAAGGAAAAATGAATGAATTGCAGAAGAGGAGAGAATGGAAGAGGTGTTTGGGGCCGGTATTATATAGGGAAGGGAGGGAGGAAGAGGCTTTGGAGGAAAACACGTGGCGGATAAGAAGTGGCTGGATGCCTTGTAGGATGGTCGGTTTGGCTGTGCTCGACGCGGACACTGTCAAGAGTCAAAATGCCAACGCCAACTTTGAAAAGAACCCGATGATTTGGGGGGACATATGGATCTTTTTGTCTACATACAAAATTATTAATTTGGTTTATATATGATATTGGTTTTTAATTTACAAGGGATCAAATTATAAATTATTATCACATATAAGGATTAAATTAAAAATAATTGTCATATATAGGGATTGATTTCAAAATTTTTTTATTGAATTGATCCTACATGTGACGATAATTTATAATTTGATCTTCTTATATAGAAACCAATTAATTAGGTGATGACTAAATCAAAATCAAATACACGTATAGGGACCAAATTGATAACTTTACCAAATTGAAAACCAATATCATGTATAGGGACCAAAAGATTACTTTAACATGAGAAATATTAGCAAGAGTGTTCTCATAACCTTTTTAACGTTTTTTTTAAATAAATTTTTTAAACCTTTTTTTCAGGTAAACATAAATTTTACTTGATTCACTAAATTACCAGGGTCCGTTTTTTATTATAGGTATGGAATATCATCACTATTATTAGTGACTAATCTATATCAAAGAACTTGTTAGACATATAAGATGAATTCTCTTCTCTCAAACAGGTTTTTTCAATACACAAAGTTAGTATTCGAATCCCTGACTAACTTGCTTAAGGTGTTCGAGTCCCATACCACTGGAATTTGTTTTAACTAATAAATAATATTTAATAATAAATATTTGTTAAAAATGACAGGTATTATTTGATTTATAATTATCTTATGGCTCTTATTAAGATATTGATTTTTTTTACCACTATTGAGATACTGATCATGAAATAAAATTATTTTTTTATTAAAATTATAGAGTTTAATTCATATGTATTATTAGTGTAAAAAAGTTTTTATATTGTTATCAAATAAAAAAATCTTTAAATTAAATTTATCATAATATAGTTAATATATTAGATATTAAAACTATAAATATCTAATAAAATTCTTTTATTTTTTTTAGTTTCTTATGTAACTACACTTGCCTTATTCCAATATCCAATCTCACCATTGATAAAACGTGTGTATTTTAAATGATTTATGGTTTATTATAAATTATTATCAATATAAAAGCGTTGCGGGGGGTACTGAGGAGACCTTTTGAAGAATTCAACGAGGTATGGGCCCTTCAACACGTCGGTGTTTTTTTCCCTTTCTTTTTAATAAGATGCCAAAGTTGAATGTAAAAATGGGTGGGTTTACAATGTTGACTCCTAATCTTTTTTATTTTTATAACAAAAGTGACATGAATTTTGTACAGAACTGGATCCAGGTTGACTGATGTGATATACGGTAAATCAACATAGTTTTATGATATTTCTTTGAATTTGATTTTCAAAAATACTAAATCAAGCATATATAGATCAAGAACAAGAGCATAAATTTGATTCTCAAATGAGAATCAAGGAAACAAAAGAGTAGAAGAAGCATAATTATATGAATTAAACTACAAGAAAGTAAATTAAATTGAAATAAGAAAATGGAATAGGAAGATGATAAGAAGGGCGCCACACTCAATTCTCTAAGTGTGTATTTGGAAAGAATATTTCAAAATTCCAAGGAATTTGAAATACAAAGCAATTCAATTACTTCAATTGAATTTACTTTTATTTTAAAAATACTTTGTTTGCATTAGGTAATTCAAGTACCTTATATTTTAAATTCTTTATTTTGATAAAGCATTTTAATTACCTTCAATTACTTTTTTTTAATATTCATTTTAAGAATTGGGATTTCAATTGTCCAGGGAACAAAGCTCCCCCCGCCCACCGAGTGTCCAGGGACCGACGCCCCCCGCCAGGTGTTAGGGGACGTCGGCCCTGGCCCCGCCAAGTGTTCAGGGCCGACGCCCCCGGCATCGGGTATCTGGGGGTCGGTGCCCCCCGCATCGACTTTCTAGGGCCGGCGCCTCTGCCGATGCCCTGTTACATGGTGTCTCGGGCGGCGCCCCCCACCGGGTGTCCAGGGGCCGGTGCACCGACACCGGGGTGTCTTGGGGTCGGGTTTGAGGTGGTGCGGGGCCCGGACAGGGTCTGGGGGGTCCGGGGCTGGGTGGTTCGAGGGCCATCGTCGGTTGTATAGGTGGCATATAAGTGAGGAGGGGGAATTTCAAAATACTACCTCTTTAGGTGGTATTTCAAATTCTTCAAATTTACCTTAAACAAAATATCCTCATAAAATCCCTTGATTTCTAAAATCCTTCATATTTAATAACCAAAGAAAGTATTTTTAGAGTGAAGTATTTTAATTACCATCTTAAAATACTTCACCCTCAACAAATACATCATCCAAAGACTTTGTGTGTGAGTTTTGTTTAGAAGGGGAATCAAGGGAAAGAGAAAGTTTGTGAGAATGTCTCTATTGTCCGTGAGTTTCAAATTTTGGAGGAAAGATTTTGAGGATTTTAGAAAACCCCGGATCCTCTCGGACCAATCTTTTGACCTTATTGTCCCAGGCTGTGTATCTTTGAAGTCATTCTTATTGAGCCATCTGATTCTAAACTGGTCTTGACTCTGGAACCTGTGCGGAAGGATTGTTTGGTTTGGTTAGAGAATCAATGAAACTGCACTGTCCCTTGAATAATTGCAATGCATTTGATATATGGAGAAAACAAGGATTTTGTTAAAAAAACATGATGGATTTTACTGTAGGCATATATTTCTTTTTGTAAAGTTTATTAGTTTTGCATGCATATGTGGTATTTATGTCCCGTGGAAGGAGTGTTTATATATTACATCGGGTAAATTATATTGCAGTCCATGAATAGGTGGAGTACTGTTGGAGAAAATGTTAGAGCATATTGCAAAATTAAGCCGCACACTTGTGGCCTTGTCCATGTGATGTGTTTCTTTCTATTTCAAAAGAGCAATGTATTTTACATAGGCTGTAACAAAAATAATCACCCCATTGGTGCTTTGTTCTTGGTAATTACGTTTTGATCCATGGTTTTGAAAACCATTCTGGAAGGCCGGATGTAACACCCCGACTTTTTCGTTGCTTTCTAATATCGAAATTTATATAAATACGTTTATATTTTTATCCGGGATTTAGAAAATTATTCTAATTAATCTGAAACCATAGTTACACTCTACTTGATGGTAGAAAGTTATGGTTAAAATTTAGGTTGATAAGTCAGGCGAAACCCGGTCTGTGAATTTCACTAACAGTATTTTTAGACTGTTTTAGATGACCTAATTTTAATTCATTGAAAGAAACTTAAGGTTTTTATTTAATTTTCTACGATTTGGTATTTTTAAAATGTTTCGTTAAAAAGTGAAAATAATATATTTTTTCATGTGTAATATTAATCGGGGAAGCGACGGAGCAGAATACGGGATTTCCGGGAGCCGCTAAAGGATAATATCAACGAGTTATATATGATGAGTCATCCATGTGAACACATTAATGGTGCATGTGGCATCATGATGACTTATTAGTAGGAAATTGCATTTTAGTCCTTATACTTTTGGAATTTTGCAAACTAGTCCTTCAAAATAATTGCAATTTGATCCTTAATGAAGTCACCTCTTTTCCCCTTGGTCCCTTGTTTGTGTGCAGTCCACCCTTCTTAAGACACCATCTCACACTCATTTTTGCTCCTATTTTACATCTTAACACTTAAGCACAAGTTCTTAAGTTCATCCAACACTTTGTGAAGCAAGTCTTGGATTCTTCACTTATTTTTGATCTTCAAGAGGTGAATCTTACTCTCCTTGCCTAATCATCTTCATGTTCTTCAAGTATTTTCATGATTCAATGCCTTTGCTCATCATTTCAATTCCTAGATCTAGAAACTTTGAAAATCTCTAGAAAATTGCTAAAAAAATGAAACCAATTTCTATGTTCCTATTATCATCGATATAATCACCCAAGAGGTTGTTGCAAACAAAGTTTTTCTCCTTATTTTCCTCTCCAAGACTGAAACCATTATGATGTGGGGGAGGAGATTTTGTTCATTTTCTTAGAAAGTAATCATTGATTTCAACTTTCTATATCATGTATATGTTGAATCCAAGATGTTGTGTTTAAATGAAATCCCTAGCTCATGTTTTATAAATGGGTCGAAATTGAGTTTGGAAAGTTGAAATATTTGATTTCAATTTTTTTGTATTATGATCATTGATTCTATGTTTTAAGTACTTAAGGATCATTAATCCAAAGACTTGAGCATTTTTAGAAATTTTTAGTCAAAACCCTATTGTGGTCGTGACCTATCCTTAGTGTTTAGGTGATTGTATTTGTTTGATTTTGATTGGTTGAGTTGTGATTTATTGAAGGAAAAATCTTAGTGGATTATCCTGAGTTATGCGGAGGAGACCGGATCCAAATCGAAGAAATCGTTCGTGAAACCAAACTTGAATCTTCAAGAGGTAAGAGGGGATTGCCTGGGGGGATTTTTCCGATGGCTACGTGCTATCTAGTTGATGTCTATATTATTTATCTGTGGTGTTTGTTTCAGTTGTGGTGTTTGTTTCAGTTGTGTTATGTTTATCTATGATGGGTTATTTGCAGTTAATTGTTTAATTGCAGTTATATATTATAATGTTGTGATGCATGATCTGCCTGAGAATATTTCTATGATGTTGTTATTGAATGTTGTTTGAGATTTGAGAAGCCTGACAGTGGTCAGTGCCCAATCAATTAACCAGGTAAAAACTTTAAGAAGCTTTAAAAAATTATATTCAATGTTTAATGGAGAAATATTGTAATATAATATTGATGGAAAATAGTGTTTGGAAAAAAATGTTGGAAAATATTATTATTTTAATAACTTAACAGCGTAAGAGTGTTTTATGAGTCATAGTGAGGACGTAACCGTGAAAATATTTTAGTACTACTAATTTTGAAGTAAGAAATTTCTAAACATTAGAAAATGTTATTTTAAGGAAATAAGTTTCAAAAATAATTTTATTATGATGTTGGAAAAATTATTTTTACTAGAAAAATCATTTTTAGACTTAAAACGTTTTTAAAACGTCAAACGTCGAAAAATTCCGACAATATTTACGGTAGTATTATTTAAAATGGTAATATTTGTTAAAATGGAGAATTTGTCTCAACGTCATATTTTCATGTTCAAGATTTTGAATTTTTGGAACAAAATAAATTTTAAGGGATTTTGATGATTTTATAAAATGAATTTCCAACGTAAAATGATTTTCTACAAAGTAGACTTATACAACGGGTTATTTCCGACAACTTGGATAAGTTTCTGAAGTTTTGTTTTGATTTTGTGTTTCACCGAACAAAAATAGTGTTAAATTTAAAAAGTAAACCTAGTATCCGAGACGTCGTGATACTGGCGTTCTAAAATAAAAGCACAAAGATCTTTGATCCGTGTTACGTTGTTACACGTTGTACGTTCTAATGAACGTTGTTAATAGTGAATATCGTTTTCTATCACCACGAACCTCAGACTGAATGCAAGGTTTAAAGTTTTATGATTGAGCATTCGGAATTAGTGTCCTATGTTAACGTTGAGAAATCTAACACGTTAAAATTTACAAATAGTCGTAAGCCATCTTGAGCTTCGACAAAAGAATAATGAACACAAAGAAAAATGATGGGAACAAAATGTTTTATATGCATTCATTGGCAGACTTGCCCATGTTTTATGTATGATGCCTTAATGATAGGGTATTCATGCCATGTTTTTATGTATGATGCCTTAACGATAGGGTATTCGTTCTACGTTGTTATGTACGGTGCCTTAATAAATAAGGTATTCCGTGCTACGTTGTTTTGTATGGTGCCTTAATAAATAAGGTATTCTGTGCTACGTTGTTATGTACGGTGCCTTGATAGATAAGTTATTTCGTGCTACGTTGTTATGTATGGTTCCATGTATGGTATTCTATGCCACGTTGTGCCTAAAATACATGGCAATCGAGCTTGATCAGCTCATTTACTTGTTGGTTTGAGTTCTGGAGATTAGGTATCAAACTTAGTTGATGAATATTGAAGTGTTCATGCATTTTTTTTTCAAAAAACTGTGATCGGGTATGTAACCCAGTGATAGACTACTTGTTTATTTATGGAAATGAATATGTTTATATGTTTTCTTTTGTGTTGTGCATGTAGTTATCGTGTTAAATCCATATATTGGTTTCTCACTCTTGCATCTTTTATTGTTGGTTTCTCTACTTGTGCATATATTTATATCCGAGTCCAGATGAGCCACTCAAGGGATGTGACGACTACAAGAGGAAGTTTCCTTAGTTCAGGGCATGCCGATGTTTCTCTGTTACTATTATGTCTGTCATATAGGTGTGACCAGCTTAGGTTTTATTTATGGTATGTTGTTGTTTTTCAATAAGGACCTATACTTATAAAGGTCTAAGTGTGAAAACAGTATGAAGCAGTATAGTTGTATGATGTCATATATATATATATATATATATATATATATATATATATATATATATCCATATACGGTTATACTTACGTTGTTTTGTGCAGATCAAAATATAATATTAAGAAGTCGCCTTCTCACCTGTCTGTCCACATAGCTGACCACTGCCTAGAAGCAAAAGTCAACCTGTCTGCTGACTAGGATTGTCGACTTTCTGCATTGAAGCTTTAATGTGTCTTTTGATAAGTTCCTATACTTGTCTGAGGTTATTCGATGAAGAACCCAAGTACAAATAACTTTTGGAAACTGTCCCCTCATCCATAAGACACTGAAGCTCCCTCTCTTTGTTAATCTCACACTTATCAAGAAAAGTCAAAAGTCACTCTCACAAGCAACATAGGAAATCAGAGATGAAGTCCAGTTAAAGAATGTTTCCAACATGCTTGATTCCCCAGTACTCTTGGTTATTACACGAAAAGGGAAATGTGCTCTGCAAAGTACAAAAGCATTATGCACAACTCTGATTTGGCTACCGCACGATGCATAAAGCCATGATCCTTCATATCAGAGTAAAACCAACATTCCTATAGCATTAATGGTTGCCCAGAACGACTCTATTGCATTTAATGAAGTTATGCCTGAAGCCAATATTTTAAGGAGTGTCTCTAACGGATCTTAAATACTTGAAGGCTATAAATACAGAAGTCATTGAAGGTGAAGATATAGAACACACAACATTAAAAGAGCCATTACTCTGCATATTTATTTCTTCATTCTTTCAATCTATATTCTTCAATCATTTGAAGTTATTACGCATACTTTCCTAAGATTACATTTATTTCACTCTCTGAGTGTTGGTGAAAAAGCTGTCTGTCTGATTGTATTTATTACAAACAAACTTCTCAAACAAACCTGAGTGAGCATAAAGAGGCTAGGTATGAAAAGAATACTTGTCTTGGAGCCTGAAGAGGATATGTGTGCAAAAAATACTTGGAGTCTGTAACCTGATCAGTTATAGTGGATAAAACTTGGTGCTGCCAAGGACTGGACGTAGCTCTTTGTGTTGAAAAGTGAACCAGGATAAATAGCTGTGTTAATCTCACTTTCCTTAAACTCTTTAGTTGCTTTGATTATATTATTTGCTATCTAACTAAAGGGGTTAAAGTGTTAATATTGAACTTGTTTTCAAAGTGTCTGCGTGTGTGTTTTTCTCAAAGCTTCATCGACATGAGTCACCCGTCTGCAAAGTTCTCTCACTTGTCCGAACCTAGCTTCATGGTGCAAAAAGTTTTCAACTTTATTTTAAATTATGATAACACAACTCACCCCCCTTCTCGTGTTCATAGTTGTCTATTTCATATTGTCTATGGTTTCTTAGAAAGTAGGCAAGTCATTGGAAACACTTGCTGTAAGGATATATCATGTCCATTTGAGGTCCACATGGGTATTTTTTTTGTTGGGGGTTGGATTTCTAGTTTACTTGGTAATAGACTTATTGTTGGCATTGGAATGATGATTAAGATATATTAGGATGTTGTTTTAGCCAATTACTCAATTGAGATATATATGGTTGTTAGGTTTTCAAATACTAGTGCGCTTTTCCAATCTCCCCTATTATGCTTACATTGGATATATGTGTGTATATCTACAGAACCTATCTAGCTATGGATCGTAGTTGGATGATATTTGTAAATGCACAAGTGATGAGTATCTGAAGGGAGTGGAAGAGTTTATAGATTTGCTCAAAGAAATGTTCCTAAAAGTAAAGGAATGTTCTGTTGTCCTTGTGTCAAATGTTTGAATACAAGGAAATGTGCGGTCAAGGATATACGTACTCATCTTATTTGTTTTGGGATTTGCTTGAATTATACAATATGGATATGGTATGGTGATGTGTTGTTAAATAATAAGCCAAGTGTCTCCCAAAGTGAGGACGTTGACGTAGATATGGAAGATGATCGAGTAGAAGACATGATCCGTGATATTGGACAAGAATATTTTCAGAGATCACATGTGTATGAAAGATTGTGAAATGATGCGGATAAGCCTTTGTATCCCGGGTGTACTACTTATACACGGTTGTCGGCGGTGTAAAATTGGTTTGTCTGAAGGCGAGAAATGGTTGGAGCGATAAAAGCTTCACCGAATTGCTTGAATTGTTGAAAGACATGCTTCCAGAGGGCAACACATTGCCTGATCGTAACTATGAGGCGAAGAAGGTAGTTTGTCCGATGGGTATGGAGTATAAGAATATACACGCATGCCCCAGTGACTGCATATTGTACATGGGTGATTATGAAATAATGCATGATTGCCCCAACTGTGGGTTTTCACGCTACAAAGTGAAGGATAATGATGATGGTGATGATCTTGATGATTCTAGTTGTGATGTGAAAAAAATGATCCTCCTGCGAAGGTGTTGTGGTACCTTAGATGGCATGATGATGAGAGGAAACATGATGGATAGAATCTTGATGGTTCTGTGCAATGGAAGAAAATTGATACTTTGTTTCGTGGATTTCACCAATGAGCCAAGAAACCTTAGGCTTGGACTTGCTCTTGATGTAATGAATCCATATGGTAACTTAAGTAGTATTCATAGTTCATGGCCTGTTCTCCTGATAATTTACAACCTTCCTCCTTGGTTGTGCATGAAGTGCAAATACATGATGTTATCTATGATGATTTCGGGCCCAAAGCAATCGGGAAATGACTTAGATGTTTATCTAAGTCCCTTGATTGAAGACTTGAAAAAGTCATTGGTGGAAGGTGTTGATGTAGTTGATGGGTATTCTCACGAGACTTTCAAGATGCGTGCCGTGTTATTTTGCACCATCAATGACTTTCCAGCATACGGGAACTTGTCCAAGTACAATGTTAAGGGGTATAAAGCATACCCTATATGTGAAGAACCAACTCCTTTTCACTTCGCGGTGAGGATATTGGTCAGTTTTGTACATATGGTGAGTGGATAGCCAACACGGTTCTGAGTATTTGGTGCACGTAAGTATATTTTAATTTTATAATTTATTTCAATTTTATAATTTATTTCAATATAATACGTAATTAACATCCACTTATTTTATATCTTAGGTATTTACATCGCCTTCAAATTGACAGGGGTTGCAATGTTTACGGATTCTTAAACCCCACTGTCATGCTGGCTGATTTCTTGACCGATCACATTAAACTCAGTGCATACATGCAGAACTTAATGGGAGGAAGTGATCAGAAAGACATTGATGAGCCTCTGTTTGACTGGTTTTATAACTAGTCAAGACCCTGGCTTTGTGCTAATTTTATATCATTTTTTACCCAAATTAGA
Organism: Sophora flavescens; assembly: GCA_030762895.1. NCBI lineage: Eukaryota > Viridiplantae > Streptophyta > Magnoliopsida > Fabales > Fabaceae > Sophora > Sophora flavescens. The sequence continues at coordinate 45,380,794 of CM061070.1, forward strand.
CTTGATTGTCCTTAAGTAGTATTTTGAGTCTGTAAATTGTTTTTAAGTTAATTTAGTTGATTTAGAGTGAATAAAGTATTTACTTTTATTTTCTGTTTTTCAGGTTAATAAAATAAAATAAAATAAATCTGGAGCCACTCGCCCCGCGAAGGATCTCTCGCCCCGCGAGTATTGCAACCCTGAAAAAGTTAGAGACGATCACGGCTTGCCCGTGTTGAAGATCACAGCCGTGGCAGTTTTGAAGTTGAAGCGTTCGCCTCGCGAGCATCCCTTCGCCTCGCGAGTCTTGGAAGATCAGAAGCCATCACGGTTTGGGCATGTTGAAGGTCACAGGCGTTACAGTTGGGAATTTGAATAGTTCGCCTCGCGAATTTATGCTCGCCTGGCGAGAAGACCAAGAGTTACAGACTGTTCGTAATAATTCGCCTCGCGAACAGTGCTTCGCCTCGCGAGGACTTGGATTCCAGAAACGTGTATATAAGTAGTCTTAGGCAGAACTGAGAAGGAGGTCTTAGCTAGTCAGTTTTGGCTAGTTTTAGCCAGTAGTTAGTCTTTTGGTTTTCTTTTTAGTTTAATGTTTTCTTCTGTAATGGAGAGCTAGTCTCCTAGATTAATCTACTGTAATTGGTTTCTGTTAACACTTGAGGTTCTGTGATTCCTGTCTCATTTGCTTTTCTCTTTTCAATGCCGTGCTGTATGTTTCTGTTTGTTATTTCAGGAATGTATAGTGTGGTATTGTTTCATTTCGGTGATGCTATGTTCCTATATATAATCGCGTTTGTTATTTCGCGTGTGTTCATTCATGTTCGTTTGTTCATGAGAGCTTAACCCCGTTTGTTATTTCGGGAATAGGAACATACATCTGTAGTAGCGGTTTTCGTTTGTTAATTGTTGCTACAACCGGGAGGGGATTAGTATCTGCTTAGGATTTGCATGAACCAATGATAGTGGGAAACTGAGAACAGTAGGTTAATCGCTTTTGTTTATTTGCTATTTTCTTAACTGCTTTGTTTCTTTTCTCTGTTTTTTGATTTGTTTTGTTAATTTAGTTTTAATCTCAAAACCCCCATTTCTAACTTTTACTAATTTTCTGTTAATAATAACAACACCTAAAGAGTCCTTGAGAGACGATCCGAGTTGTCGCACTATACTGCATTATTTTCATAATCGCTCGTTTTTTTGGCGCGTGGCGACAGCGCGGTCAAAAATTGGCGCCGTTGCCGGGGACTCTTGTTTGTTGTTATTAGCAGAAAATATTTATAAAAAAAAAATCTTTGCTAATTAGTTTTGTCTGCTTGTCTGGTTGTTTGATTGCCATGGATAATTACATATATGGATATTTGCCTAATGTTTATTATGAACCACCACCTTGCATGTATTATCCTAATTTTAGTGAGCCACCACCATACTATCCTAGCCAAGTGACCACCTCTGCACCTTCCGAACCTACCCTAGAGGACCTGTGCAACATGATGACCGCACGTGATAAGTGCAAATATGGAAGGACTGAGGCAACAAATGGCCGAGCAAACTCAACGGATGATAGAGGAATTTCAACAGAAGATGGAGGCTGAGTACCAAAGGGACCAAGCTGGATCTCAAAAGTTGTGGGCTCTAATTGATCAAGTTACCGCCAACTCAGCTGCAATGCTAACTCCACAGCCCCTTGAGGAACATAAGGATTCACAGATGGTTATTCCTGAAAATACTTTTGATGATAATTCTGATGATGATATTTCTGTTGATGATGAATTATGTGTTGAATCCCTTGATCCTAATGCTTGTTATTGTGATGGAACTGCTTTGTGTGTGGAATGTTTTGCAGGTTTATACCTTTCAGGAAAAATAGAAAATGCAGATCGTTTTGCAGGTTTATTTTTTTCAGGAAACTTAGAAAGTGAGGATCAGGAGGATCAAGAGGGCATCTGCTCCCCCATGCCTGAAGATAAAGAAGAACCTTTGGGAGTAGATGATTCAAGTAAAACAATTGCATGTATTGAGAGTAATGGGGTGGATGCACTGTGTGAAGAATTCCCAGACATTCTAACTTTTTCTGATTCATTTTCTTGTAATATATGTACTAACTCTAACCTTTGTGTGGTGTGTGCTGAAATTTCTGCGTGTATAGCAGGTGAAAAATTTGTTAATGCAGTGGATGAAGACATTGCAGAAAAGGAAGCAGCACCGATAACCGTTTCTAACTGTTTGCCACCTCCCCCTGAGGAACCAGTGATGGAGTTTAAGCCTTTGGATTTTTCACCATGGCCGGTCCAAGAGGTTGAGCCCCACTTCTATTGGGGAGACTTTATTGAGAAGGAGGTCATCTGTGACCCCAGAGGAAGTGAAAAGTCCGCCGCACTGGGTGAGGTTACTATAATTGTCAAGTGCTCACCTCCGCATCAAAGCTGCAAGTTAGGGAAGCATGGAATGAACTACCACCCTTTGGCTACCATCTGGGACTTATGCTACAAGCAGTGGGATCCTGGTGGAACCGCCTCTGAATGAGCTTTTCTTAACCCTTTCTCCTTTTTAATTTTCTTTTCTTTACTTTAATTCTGTTTTGTTTTGAATAAAGCTCCTGAATAATTTGAGAAGCTCGGGAGTTGTGTTTGAGTCTAGTAGTGGCAAGTTTATTGGATTTTGATTGATTTTGCATAGATGATTGCATGTTATATGTTGACTGTTTACCCCTAGGACTTGAAAATTTTAGAAAATTTGATCCCCATGAGATTGGAAACTGAACTTTGAGATTTTATTATGATGGCATGATTTATGATAAGTTTGGGGTGATAGGAAGCACACACTAGGGATAGAATCTCTTTCAAACAATTTGCAAAAGAAATGTCCAGGTGAGGTTTTGAGCCTCCAACATGTTTTAAACTGTGTGAAAATCGCTTTCAAGTTGCACTTCCCTGGATTTGATTGAATCTCTTTTTGGTTTGCATGATTATATGTGTGTAGCAAATGATTTAGGCATTTTCTTTGTAAATAGCTACTTAGCCTAAAAATAACCAAATCCTAATGCATGTTCCTTAGTTAGCCCCATTGAGCCTATTAGCCTGTTAATTCTTGATAACCTAATGTTATAAGCCCAAAAATCTGGAAAACCATGTTAACCCGATCTTAGGATTAGGAGAGCATGGAATCTTAGAATGGGTGCAAGAAACTAAGTTTGGGGTGGCTGCAAGGTGTAATATGTTGTTTGGGATTGAGAAAAAAATTTATGTGAAAAAAAAAAACAAAGAAAAAAAAAAAAAGAAAAGAAAAAAAAAAAAAAATTAAAAAATTAAAAAAAAGTACAAAAATGCCAAAAAGAAATAAAAAGGTTGTAGTCACCCAAGGAATAAAGAAAAATGAGAAAAGGAACTTGAGTTTAATTTCAAAGTGTAAATAATGTTCATGCTCTCTTAGTTCCTAGGGTCTTCAGCCTAGTTCTTTTGTATATCCTACCCTTAGCCAGGCCCCATTACAACCCATAAAAGACCTTCTGATGTTGCTTGCATGTTTTCTGTGGGAATCTTTTTGAGATGAAAATCAAATTTATGGGAAGTGCTCTTAAAAGTGAAAAGTGAGTGAAATGTTAGCCTGACACAAACTGAGCGATTGAGTGAAACATAAATTTCCCTTGTGAGGAAGGCATTTGTTTGATTTTGGTGATCTCTCTTTTGTGTGTGACTTAGACCCCCTGCTTAGATTTCTGATTGCCTGAATGATTAATTTCTCAATTGTTTGGAATAAATGAATGTGGGGATTACTTTGCTTGGAAGGGGGGAACATTGAAAGAAAAATTCTTTGAAAAATTGCTTGAAATCTGTGTGAAAGTTAATTGAGTCCTTAAGCTTGCCATGTTTTGCCAGGTCTTGAGTCTTTTTAAGTTTTTGAGTTTAGTTTGCTTGGGGACAAGCAAAGTTTAAGTTTGGGGTATTTTGATGAGCCTCTGTTTGACTGGTTTTATAACTAGTCAAGACCCTGGCTTTGTGCTAATTTTATATCATTTTTTACCCAAATTAGACTTGATTGTCCTTAAGTAGTATTTTGAGTTTGTAAATTGTTTTTAAGTTAATTTAGTTGATTTAGAGTGAATAAAGTATTTACTTTTATTTTCTGTTTTTCAGGTTAATAAAATAAAATAAAATAAATCTGGAGCCACTCGCCCCGCGAAGGATCTCTCGCCCCGCGAGTATTGCAACCCTGAAAAAGTCAGAGACGATCACGGCTTGCCCGTGTTGAAGATCACAGCCGTGGCAGTTTTGAAGTTGAAGCGTTCGCCTCGCGAGCATCCCTTCGCCTCGCGAGTCTTGGAAGATCAGAAGCCATCACGGTTTGGGCATGTTGAAGGTCACGGGCGTTACAGTTGGGAATTTGAATAGTTCGCCTCGCGAATTTATGCTCGCCTCGCGAGAAGACCAAGAGTTGCAGACTGTTCGTAATAATTCGCCTCGCGAGCAGTGCTTCGCCTCGCGAGGACTTGGATTCCAGAAACGTGTATATAAGTAGTCTTAGGCAGAACTGAGAAGGAGGTCTTGGCTAGTCAGTTTTGGCTAGTTTTAGCCAGTAGTTAGTCTTTTGGTTTTCTTTTTAGTTTAATGTTTTCTTCTGTAATGGAGAGCTAGTCTCCTAGATTAATCTACTGTAATTGGTTTCGTTAACACTTGAGGTTCTGTGGATTCCTGCCTCATTTGCTTTTCTCTTTTCAATGACGTCTGTATGTTTCCGTTTGTTATTTCAGAATGTATAGTGTGGTATTGTTTCATTTCTGATGCTATGTTCCTATATATAATCGCGTTTGTTATTTCGCGTGTGTTCATTCATGTTCGTTTGTTCATGAGAGCTTAACCCCGTTTGTTATTTCGGGAATAGGAACATACATCTGTAGTAGCGGTTTTCGTTTGTTAATTGTTGCTACAACCGGGAGGGGATTAGTATCTGCTTAGGATTTGCATGAACCAATGATAGTGGGAAACTGAGAACAGTAGGTTAATCGCTTTTGTTTATTTGCTATTTTCTTAACTGCTTTGTTTCTTTTCTCTGTTTTTTGATTTGTTTTGTTAATTTAGTTTTAATCTCAAAACCCCCATTTCTAACTTTTACTAATTTTCTGTTAATAATAACAACACCTAAAGAGTCCTTGAGAGACGATCGAGTTGTCGCACTATACTGCATTATTTTCATAATCGCTCGTTTTTTTGGCGCGTGGCGATAGCACGGTCAGACATATATATGACACCCTACTTATTGAATAAACATTAGCAGTTGATCCTACTTCATCCTTCTAGGCATACTGTCGTATTCTTATGCTCTCTCCAAAGGACCCACCGACGGAGGTGGTGGCCTCATTCAATACGTAAGTAACTAATCTTCTATTTAATTTAATTTGTAACATTTGCTTTTATTTTATTACACACATGATGAACACATAATTGACATGAATATTTTGTTTATGATAGCACTATGAAGGCATGTAGCATATCTTGTACCAATGGGAAAAGTAGGACTTCAAAGTCAAAAGCAAATCTTGAATGGATTATCCTCAAGGTAAGTAGTTTATTAAATAGTAATTAATATTATAATTACTATATATATATATATATATATATATATATATACATTTAATTGACATTAAATTTCATTTCTTTTTTAGTTTCGTTATCAGGTTGTGTGCGTATTATGTGATGCTTCATATGTTGAACATCGTCTCCGCATCTATTACCGAGGGATGGAAGAAGGTAATTAATTAAAAAAGTTAATTAATTGTATATTTTATTTTTGATGATGACTTGATTTAATGTTTATTTTAGTTGAACTTGTGCAGGCTTTCAGTGATCAATCTCCTCTTTCGAAAGAAGATTTTAAAAACTTGAGGATGTGTAACACCCCTACTGGGTATTACTACGTAACACATGCAGAATTTAAATTAAAAAGATAATTTGTTGGTTGATTTCAGAAAATAATTTATATAAGTACGTAAGCGTCTGAAATTGGGTATAAAGATTTGTCACGACTCCAAACCTAAGCTTTGACCAGCATACAGGCTTACAATCCTTACCTGGCAAGCCTATTTAATTTTGAGATATACTTGAATAAAAGCTAGTATTTTTACAAAAATTTCGACAGAGTCTCCTCTGTAATTCGAACATCCCAAGTAAAAGAACACCTGCTAAAATAATTACATTTTCATTCTAGAATTCCAGTTACACCAAATACAACCAGGCAGTAATATGCTAAAAATAGTCATATCAATAAGCTATACCTAACCAAAAGGAAAAGCTTAGGTTTTCATTCAAAAGAGATGCTCTCCGAGCCATAATATTCCATTTTAAAATAAAGACTCTCTGAGTCATACTCATACATACTGTCAAAAATCTAAGTCTCAAACCCTAAGTTGGTCATTCTAAAAGTTATTCCTGAGGAAAACTCACGTGATCATTCCACAATCAAATACTTCATCAAACAACCAGATCTAAGTCTCTGAGTGACTTAGGAAGACTCATCTGTACCATCTGCACTAAAGTACCCATGGTACGATAGCGAACCGTAAGAAACCCGATATATCTCGTAAGGGTGAGATACCGACAAATGGATATATCACACAACAACCATATACATGATACATACAACACATTGGCATATTAGCATTTAAGCATTATTCATAGATAAAACAACAAGTGTTATATCAGTGGGTCTCATACCCAAATCAATCAGTTTTATAAAGATAATGCATGACACTTCAATCATCAGGCTCTAAACTTAATCTCATGAGATATCATCACCGCTTTATCATTAAGAAATAAAGAGTTGATCGACTCGCATGCCGCAATTGGCAAGTTGTCTCCGTCACCTCATGTACCCAGATCAACATCATCACGAATCCCTTATAACGACCATTCGGATGTATACATCATCGAATACCACATCTTAAGCGGGTATTCGTGTAACTCAAGCACGCCTGGAAAGGGAAATGCATATGAATAAAAGACTTTTCATTATCGAGACTTTTCTTTGTGTTCACTCTTTTCCGTTGTCGAGCCCAAAGCTAACAACTATTCACAATTTTCATCACTTGAAAATCAATAACACAGGACGCGCAGTCGAAGTGCTCAATCACAACACCTTAGATCGATGCCGCAGTCCAAGGTTGTGGTCGTAGAAACAATATCATTTCATCCATGTTTTATTTCAACATGATAAGGACTCCTAGCCCATAACAACGAAATTGGGACACACAGTCCTCAATTCCAAGATTAGGACTCCTAGCCCATAATATCACGATTAGGACCCTTGGTCCATAATTCTTGACACAGATCCCAGATCGCGTGCATATAATCGAATACTAGAGGCGACGTCTCGCGAACTAGATCCTCTTTCACATGTGCTTACTTTTTGCTCAGTGAAAGTCAAAGCCAAAATAAAACCTCGGTCACTTATCCAAGTAACCGAAACGTTTCTAAATCATTTAGGAGAAAATCTTTTCCTTTACAAATTCTTTTATAAAACATTTAGGAAATTCGTTTGCTTTTGAAATCCTTGATGGAATAAAGTCAAATATTTTCAAAGGGTCCTTCCTTCATAAAACACACCGTTCGAAAAGGTTTTCTCTCATACAAAACTTTTGATCATAAAAAGGTAGTTTCCTTTAACTTAAAATCACTTCAACATTTTTCTAAAAACAAAGATATTATTCTTCTGAAGTAAGCACTTTAAATAAGGAACTTTTATAAATGAACCCAAAACTTTCAAAGTTCTATTCGAGGCTTATTAAGGCTTTTAATCCTTATAGTCATTGGGCACAAACTCAAGTCCGGCTTCTCAAACTTCAATCAACAGTAATATATTCACAACAATAATAATATCACAGTTAATGACAGTTCATCACATATATATAATTCATAACACTTTAAAGCAAGAAATGTTCAACTTCAAGTAATAACCACAATAGTCCAAGTAAACAAGTTATTCAAGTATGGGCTCAATATTACAATAATATTCACAACACCCAATTACACACATACACGCATGCATATAATTATTGAATATCCCTATGCAAGATCCCCTTACCTTTGAAGACAATAGGATGATCCTCGTCTTAAAGCTCACATTAGTTCCAAGCGTGCGAACATCTACTCCACCAAACTAGCATAGTCGTGTTCAACATCTCGGAGACACAAACCAAGCATGATAACAAACAAACAATTTCATCAATTCAATCTTCATCCTCAAAACATTTAATAAAAATAAACCATATATTTAATTCAATAAATAGAATGGGTTTTTCAATAAAATCGATTTGGGGTAAAAAGTTTTTCACTAAAATTTAGGAAATTTTGATTTGATGAGTGAATCAGGAAATTGAACTTAGAAATCACCAATCAAGAGCCTTAATTACACTAAAACAAAATCAATTTCATGATTAGAGTAAGATGAAAATTTAGGGTTTTTGAGTGAAATTGGGGAATCCGAATTTAAGGAAAACTTTGAGAAATTGATATGGGAAATTTGAAATTGACATACCCAATTTGAAATCAATACCATCAATTTGGGGATTTAGTTTCTAATTTAGCAATTAGGGTTCCAATCAATTTGGGGGAAAATTGAAAGCGAGTGAAAAGGAGGGAGGAACAACTCACCAAAGCAAGGAAATATTGCAAGATGGTGACAGTGGCATGCTCTAGCGCGGCGGCGCTGGACTGCGGAGCTCCGTTCGCTCATCTTAACGGCGGCCAGAAGCGTAACCAAACGGAGCACATATGTAGGGCAGCAAGTGGCAGTGCACGACCGTCTTCTCCCTACTGCGTGGTGGTCGGATGGTGATCAGACGATGTTACCGCGGCGGAGACAACGACGCACAAGGGCGAAGCCACTAGACAGACACGCGATCGTCTCCTCCAGTCCAAGTGATGAGCGGCGATGCGTGGCCATCCTCTCCACTTCGAGCGTGACCAGTGCTTTGGTCGACGCGCTCCTCCCGGTGTCTGGTCGTGACTGGGTTGTGAAGAGAAGAAGGAAGAGGTTTTGTTTATTGGAAGAAGAAGAAGAAAGTAGAGGAATAAAAGAAGGGAGGGAGTACCGTGCTTGAATAAGAGAGGGTAAGGAAGGAAATTCTTTTTTTTTTTCTTAATAAGTTGTAGTTGAAAATAAAGAGTGGTTGAAATTGAGTTTAGAAAAAGATATTCGTCTTAAACATTTGAATCTAAAAGTAATGAGGGAAAAATATAAAATTTCAAAATTTGAAATAGGATAGAAAATTATGGTTGATTTTATCAACCAAGGAAATCAATGATCCAAAATTAATCTCCGATTAATTTTAAGCCAACAAATTTTCAAATCTAAAATTATATAGAGTAAAATATGAAAATAATTTTCTTTCAATCATATTATTTAAAATATTTTTCTAAACAAATACTAATATTAATAATAACATAATATTATTGTATAGTAATCGTGCCTACACTGACATAAGACATTATTAACTCACTCAAAAATAAATTGTAAATGAGTAATTAAAATTACTTAACCAAACCACATAAAATAAATTAAAATAAATATCTAGAAAATTAATTAGTCCAAATAAACATATACACATATTTACTATTATTGAAGAATAGTAAAAACTGGGGTGTTACAGGATGCGATTTGCAGACTTCTTTTTTAAGTATGTTGCAGAAAAAGGAGTAGAAAAGATACCTCCTGCATACTTATAAGATAATGTGTAGTTGTATGAATTTACATGTATATATTTATATATTGGACTTGTGTTAGCTAGTATAGAATATATATTTTGAATTTTTCGTGTATAATGGCTTAGCTAGTAATAGAATATAAACTGAATTGTGTTAAGGAAAATTATGTATATATAATTGTGACTAGCTCTAGTTCTGAAAAATATTGGAATGCAAATGCATGCGTTAATTTGTGTGAAAAGTTCTCCATATATGGACTTGTTAGTGATGAGTGTGTGCAAATTCTGTAATCTGTGCCAATTCTGTATTCTGGACTGTTAGTGATATTAGAACCAAAGTGGTTTTGATTTAAATAATCTCTACGTTTTGATGTTAACAAAATGATTAGATTTTCTTGGCAAAGTGTTAGTTGAGATCTAACATGTGCTTTCAGTTATGCTGGAATATTTATAATATAAGTTACGGAAACTTGGGATAGGTTTTCGTTGGACTCGTTGAGAAAAATACTCGTCCACCCTTATAGACGGCTGCTCTAATATTGGTAAATTTATTTATTTATTTAATTGAGTAGAGTGATTTCTTTAAGTAGACGAGCACTAAATGTTTACTAGTTGGAAATCAAGATAACTTACTTAGATACAGCAAGTCCAAAGACTTGATAGTAGATGTGTCTAGCTTGCCAAGTCAGCAAACGGGAATAATTGGTAGAATTGAATGAACTGAAAGATAAAATAATCAAGTAGACGAGCTCTAAGTGCCACGTCACCAAACGGAGATTATGATAACTCATTGAGGTATAACAAGTCCAAGGACTTGATAGACGAGAGGATATGCCACGTCAACAGATGAGCAAAATAAAATAGTGACCACACTTAGTCTCACATAAGTAGACGGAGTTCTTAAATAGACGAGCTTCATCTCTTGAATGAATAAATGCAATTCGAATCTCTTGAATTTATTTCAAATAATTGATATTTATTTCTATAGAATATTTGTTCTTCACATTTGTTTTATCTGCTTTAATATTTTTCCTTGTTGTAAAAGAAACATAGTACCATCAAAGAAATGCAAAAAGCATAATCGTACAATGAGAAACTGCAAAACGATCTGCACGATGACAACTTTATGGCTGGAAAAAGCTGGATTGCACACAAAGGAGGAACAGCAAGTTCTCAAGCTGCAATACTCAGAGCAGTGAGCCTCCATTTTGTGCTATCTCGATAACCAAGAGTACTATTCAACATTGCCACAATCAAGCTATCAGTCACAACGGATATCATGCATTCAATGCTATCTCTAAACGGGACTATTCAAAATAACCGTTGAAGAAATGTAAGTGAAGAAGAAGGTCACTATAAATAGAAGACCTCAGATACTTTAGAACAACTTTTGCCTGCACATGTTTTTCTAGCTCAACTTTTGTCAATAAACAATCATTCATACTCATATTTCTTTAAAAGCAAGAGTCTGTATTCTTTAGTTTGAATATTGTGAAAATATTCATTTGATCTTAAACTTTCATATCCTCACACACAGTGAGTTAAGAAGATCATAAGTTAAATCTCTTTGTTAGAGTTAGAGCCTGAGAAGGCTTGGTAAGAAAGAAAATACTTGTAAGCCTGGAGAGGTGTTGAATACTTGGTGGTAATCTATTTTCGAAAATAGTGGAGAAAAACCTTCAAGTAGAAGGGACTGGATGTAGCTCTTGGTTGGAAGAGAGTGAACCAGGATAAAACATCTTGTGTGATTCTTCTATCCCTAAACTCTTACTGGTTCATTTGCTTTTACTGACTGAGGGGTTTTGATATTGCTTTTGTTAAAGTTTTTCTTTTCTTTAAAAGATCTATTTCTTTGTGCTTGCTTCTGATTTAACCTTCTTGTGTGCAAAAATAGTTTTAGAGGTTGTTTTTATAAAATTATTAACAAACACAATTCAACCCCCCCTTTCTTGTGTTTGTCTGTGTCAACTTCTGTTAGTATTAGAGCTCAGCCTCGAAAGGGTTGAGCATCTAACAAGTGCTGAGGGAGTACGATCCAAAAACCATGGATTCAGAAGGACAAGCTATCAACAAACCTCATCTCTTTGATGGAACAGATTATGACTACTGGAAGAAGAGAATGATGGCCTTCTTGGATGCACAGAATGTAGATATTTGGGAGCTGATTGAATCCTGCTACACAGAACCAAGAGATGAAGCTGGAGCTGCTGTTCCTAAAACCCAATGGACTTAAGAGCAGAAAAACCAACATCAGCTGAATATGAAGGTTAAACACTATCTCATGTGTGCTATAACCAGATCTGAACATGACAAAGTTCACAGCTGCAGTACTGCTAAAGAAATCTGGGATACTCTTGCCCTAGCTCATGAGGGTTCCTCACAAGTAAAGGAATCAAAGATCAGCATGCTGGTTCATCAATATGAGCCATTCAAGATGGGTGAAAATGAAATAATAGACCATATGTTTGGAAGATTCCAAAGCAGCACTAACAGTCTCAGATCTCTTGGAAAAGTCTATGAAAATAGAGATCATGTTAGAAAAATCCTGAGAAGTCTATCCAAGCAATGGAGACCCAAAGTTACTGCTATTCAGGAAGCCAAACACCTGAATACTCTCTCTCTGGAAGAGCTTCTTGGATCTTTCAAGGTTCATGAACTTGAATTTAATGAAGAAGAAAATTCCAGAAAAGGAAAATCTATTGCCCTAAAGGCAAAGAAAGCAAGCTCATCAAAGGTTCTCAAAGCTGCTGAGTCATCATATGAGTCTAGATCTTCTGACAATGATGAAGGATCAGACGATGATGAGTTGTCCTTCATCTCCAGGAAGATTCAACATATGTGCAGAAAGAAAGGTGTTTTCAGAAGGAAGTAATTCAACAAAAAATTTTCCATGGAGAAGTCAGACTCCAAGGAAAAAGGTCCACCCTTGTGCTTTGAATGCAAGAAACTTGATCATTTCAAAGATGATTGCCCTGAGCTAAAGGATAAAAAGAAATTCTTTAAAAAGAAGAAAGGCTTAATGACTACATGGGAGGATCTTGACCTGTCTTCATCAGATGAAGAAAATGAAGCTGAGGAAGAGGCAAATACCTGTCTCATGGCAGACACTGCATCAGAAAGTGATTACACTGATGCTGAGGTAATGGACTCTGACCCGTCCACTCTTCAAAATACTTTTGATGAACTGTTGCATGAGTCGTCTATACTATCACCAGAATATAAGAGCCTCAAATTTTTTTTTTCTAAATTGTCTAGAGAATATGATAGGGTCTGCACTGAGAAACAAAACCTTAAAGATGAAAACGGCATACTAAAATCAGTGAATGTTAGTCTAGATAACAAAATGGAGTGTGAGCCTGATGTTTCTTGCGAAGTTACAAAATTGAAACAAGATGTAACATATCTGACAGACTCTCTGTCAAAACTTGTAGGTGGCTCAGATAAGCTTAGTCTCATTTTAAAGTACTCTAGGTCACCTCATGATAAATCTGGCCTTGGTTATGACAAAGAGAAGCAAGAAGCATCTCACAAAAAGTCAAAACCACATACACGGCATAGAGCTTCAAAAGTTCCAGATAAATATGCTAAAGCTATGTCTAGCTCGTCCAACACCTTTTACAAAGTGTGTGGAAAAAGTGGACATATTACATCTAGATGCATACACAATAAACATGCTAAGCATACTCGTCCAGTGACAACTAACAAGAAAGGACCCAAGTCAGTTTCGGTACCTAAAGATAAGATAATACCTATTGCAGATTTGCTTAACAACAGGAAGAAAACAGACGTCTTGGTACTTGGATAGTGACTGCTCACGTCACATGACGGGAGAAAGGTCTATGTTCCAAAGTCTTAAGCCCAAAGATGGTGGCTGGGTCACTTTTGGAGGAAATCAGAAAGGGAAGATCATTGGTATAGGTAAAATTGGTAAACATCCTTTTCCCTCTATTGATAATGTTCTTTTAGAAAATGGCTTGAAGCACAATCTGCTGAGCATAAGTCAATTATGTGACAGTGGATATGCAGTTTCTTTTGATAAGAACATGTGTACTGTCAAGAAAGATGATGGATCACTTTTATTCACTGCTAAGAGGCAAAACAATCTTTATAATATTGACTTGGAGGACCTCTCAAATCAAAGTGTCTCATGTCTAGTGTCCATTGAAGATGAGTGATGGATTTGACACAAAAGGCTAGGTCATGCAAGCTTGAAATTAATTTCAAAGCTAAACAAGCATACCCTCGTGAGAGGACTACCAAACCTTAAGTTCAAATCTGATGCTCTCTGTGATGCATGTCAAAAGAGAAAACAAGTCAAATATTCTTTTGAATCTAAGAATGTCATTAGTACCAATAGACCACTAGAGTTGCTACACCTTGATCTTTTTGGTCCAACAAGGACTGCTTCTGTCAGTGGTAAGAAATATGGTCTTGTCATAGTAAACGACTACACTAGATGGACATGGGTTATGTTCCTAACTCATAAGGATGAGTATTTCAAGGTCTTTTCTGTATTTTGCAAACGTGTACAGAATGAAAAATGCATGTGTATCACTTCAATCAGAAGTGACCTTGGGGGAGAGTTTGAAAATGAGCTATTTCATAAGTTCTGTGAAGAAAGTGGTATCCTTCACAACTTTTCAATACGTAGAACACCACAGCAAAATGGTGTGGTAGAGATAAAGAACAGATCTCTTCAAGAGATGGCTAAGACTATGCTCAATGACAACTCTATCCCTAGACACTTTTGGACTGAAGTCGTTAACATCGCTTGCTGCTACATTCGAGCAATGAATATACATTAGACCTATCCTGAACAAGACTCCTTATGAACTATGGAAAGGACGAAAACCCAACATATCTTATTTTCATCCTTTTGGTTGTAAATGCTATATACTGAATACTAAGGATCAACTTGGTAAGTTTGATGCTAAAACAGATAATGGAATACTATTAGGATATTATGAAACTTCTAAAGGATTTAGAGTTTACAATTCTAGGACTCTGATGGTAGAGGAAAGTATTCATGTCAAGTTTGATGACAAACAAACTGATAAGAAATTATCAAAGTAAGATGAAGCTTTTGCAGATCTTGATCTAAACATCTCAGGAGACACACCAGAGATGAAAGCCGATGATCAAGCGAGCGACCCCACTCAACAATCGAAACCTCCACTTCTCAACATGATGTAGTTCAAAAATATTGGTACTTCAAGAATTATCATCCACAAGATCAGATCATTGGAAACCCCAATGACAAGCTAAGAACCAGATCAACTTTCAGAGAACAAGATATTTCTGCACTAGTCTCTGAGTTGGAATCAAAGACAGTAGACGAGGCTCTGTTGGACGATGGTTTGGATTCTAGCTATGCAAGAAGAACTGTATCAGTTTGAAAGAAGTGAAGTTTGGACTCTGGTTCCCCTGCCCAAAGACAAATCAGTGATTGGAACAAAGTGGGTTTACAGAAACAAACTTAATGAAAATGGTAAGGTAATAAGAAACAAAGCAAGACTTGTTGCTCAAGATTTCTCTCAAGAAGAAGGTATAGATTACACTGAAACCTTTGCACCTGTTACTAGATTATAAGCAATTAGAATTCTACTTTCATTGGCTGCACGTCATAGTATTATGCTTTTTTAGATGGATGTTAAAAGTGCTTTTCTAAATGGCTTTATTAATGAAGAAGTTTATGTTATGCAACCTCCAGGTTTTGAGAGTGAAACCCACTCTGAACATGTATATAAGCTTAAGAAAGCTTTGTACGGCCTTAAGCAAGCCCCTAGAGCTTGGTATGACAGGCTAAGTTCATTTCTTATAGAAAATGACTTTAATAGAGGAAAAGTAGACACAACTCTGTTTAGAAAATCAATTAAGTCTGATTTCATAGTCGTGCAAATTTATGTTGTTGATATCATTTTTGGTGCTACTAATGAATCTCTTTGATTGAATTCTCTAAGTTAATGCAAAAAGAATTTGAAATGGGCATGATGGGAGAACTCAAATTCTTCCTTGGACTTCAAGTAAAACAAACCTTGGACGAGGTGCTCATCCATCAAACTAAGTATACAAAAGAGCTTCTGAAGAAGTTTAAGATGGATGATTGTAAGCCAATGAATACTCTTATGCACCCCACTTCCATACTGAACAAAGATGTTAAAGAGAAAAAGGTATATAGAGGTATGATAGGATCTCTCTTATATCTTACTGCGTCTAGGCCTGATATTATGTTCAGTGTATGTTTGTGTGCTCGATTTCAATATGATCCTAGAGAGTCTCACTTATCAGCAATTAAGAGAATTTTTAGATATTTAAAAGGTACTAGTAATCTTGGTTTGTGCTTTAAGAAAAATGAAGATTACAGATTAGTTGGTTTCTGTGATGCTGACTATGCTGGAGATAGACTTGAAAGAAAAAGCACTAGTGGAGGATGTTACTTCATTGGAGCTAATCTTGTCTCTTGGTCAAGCAAGAGGCAAAGTACCATTGCTTTATCAACTGCTGAAGTTGAGTATATATCAGCTGCAAGTTACTGCTCACAACTTCTTTGGATCAAACATCAATTGGAGGACTACAATGTGTTTGTAAGTAGTATTCCACTTATGTGTAATAATACTGCTGCAATAAATCCATCCAAGAAACCAATTTTGCACTCTAGAGCTAAGCACATAGCGATTAAACATCATTTTATTAGGGATTATGCGCAAAAAGGTGTGTTTGATATTCAATTTATAGATACTGACTACAATGGGCATATATCCTTACTAAACCTCTTGCAGAGGACAGATTTATCTTTATTAGAAAGCATCTTAACATGATATGTGTGGATTGATTTAGGCATCCAGCCTTGAGAAAATTGTTTTGATATTTTTTGCGTCTATTGCATATGCGCGTCTAATGCCTGTTAAATTTTTGCGTCTATTAGCGCGTCCACTATATGTTGCATCTACTGCTGTGGTTTACTACGTCCATTGTATAATTTCATACGCGTCCACAGCTGCTTTCGTCTAAGCATATTTTTATTAAATGCATTTATTTTGTCTTACTAGACATATATATCTAGTATATTCTCTTTGCTGAGTCAGTAATTCCTATCAATCCCATCATAACCTTTTTATGGTTTCAAAATAACAATGTCGTTTTACTCTTAATGACATGTCTTGTCATTAATTTTTATTTCGAATTATTTTCAAAGAAAAACCTTTGAAATTCAGAAACCTTTAAAGCAACTTGTCTTCCCTCGTAAAAACTTTTCATTGCCTCTGAGTTTTTTTACGAACCTCTGTTTCTTTGATTCTTTGAACCCTAACCTTCAAACCTCAAAAAAAAAAAAAATGGCTTCACCTTCACTCCCTGTCCATTCCTACGTCACTGATTCTTTGACTTAGCGATTGAACACCACTTTAATTTTGAAGTCCTAGAGGAGTACAACTTGAATGTAAGCAAGTATATAAATGCAGCTGGATGGGACGACATGTTCTTAGAGAAAGTATCAATCTACCCCAACCTCATTAGGACCTTCTAGAGGAAACCTACAATCACTGAAACTGAGATTATTAGCTTCATGCTGGGAAAGAAGGTGATTGTCTCTGAGAAGACCATTTTCATTGCTATTGCTTGTGCCTAAGAGGGTTTGGTGATTACTGATACTTGGGAAGAAGACTTAGGTGGTTATGAGACCATTACTGTTACCATAATGAAAGAAGATACTGTAAGAACTCATTCCTGGAAGTCTGCTGAGATGAAAGATGAAATCAAAATCCTCTATCAGATTCTGAACAAGACTGTCTTACACAAGACTGACTCCAAGGACAACCTCTCTGCTCTCCACAAATTCTGCCTATGCAATCTCTTATGGGAAACCAAAATCAACCTTCCCTGGATTATGTTTAACAGATTCAAACAAGCTATGCAAAATAGAAAGAACCTCTCTGCCATTCCCTACACTCACCTATCAAAGATTCTCAGGAATCAAGGTGTTTATGATGTCCTTGCTGCCATGTCTGAAGAAGATCAGAACAAAATTCTATCTGAGAAAGGAATGTCTGCTGCTGATTTTGGGAGAAGCAATCTCTCAGGCATGCAACTAAGTACTTATAAACAAATTGCCTTGGCCAAAGCAGAAGAAACTATGAAAATCAAGGAAGAAATGATTGAGTCCAACGATGCCGAAGTCCTAGGAATAAAAAAAGGAACTAGGCAAAAGACCACTGCAACAAGGAAACCTGCCCCCAAGAAACCAGCTGGTGGCATTGTAATTAGGGAACCTACTGGTGCTCCTGCTATAAAGAGGCAAAGAAGAATCATCCTCTCACACAATGAGGATGAGGAAGCTGATGAGGACAGAGTTCATATCAGTACCATCCTGAAGAAGCAGAAAGCTTCTGCTGTTACTGCTGTTGTCACTGCTGTTGTGGCCTTTGTGCCTGTCTCAACACAAACCAGAAGGCAACCTGCAAGAAAGGCTAGAACAACTATGACTTCTAAGGTAACCATCTCTACTAGTGATCATGTTCAAATAGCAGTAGACGCCTTAGTGTCTAGTTTAGAAAATAGAGATGATACTTGATGAGTCACCTGCAAGTGTATCGGGTCGTCGCAAGTAATAAAATAACACGGTAAGAATTTACCGAGGTCGAACACAAGGATTGGGGTACCAATTCTACCAATTCGCGGGAAATCAGATACGTTGGTCAAGCGAGGAAAGTGGTTGAGTGAGAATAGAAGATAGGATCGCAATCAAATTAACAAATCTAGTAAAATAATTAACTAAAAATCAGGAATTAAAATGTCCAAGGTCACAAATCCACCTACCCAATCATGTATACCCAAGTGATGATGAATTCCTCCCTAAGTTCAATTACAATGTCAACCGGGACCCCCAAATTCTCCTAAATCCACTGTCGTGCTCATTAGGACGTATTCGAAGATTGGATTAATTACTTACTAGGTCTCATAATCCTAATCATCAAACTCTGTTAATTCTTGTTCCCTATAAGGTTGCACCGATCTCCTACTCACTCTCGTGCAATATTCGATCGATGATCCCAATTCAAGTTCTAAACGCGAATAGCTGACTAAGCCTCATCAACGTTAACAAGTCAATCACGCATGCATATGATCAACACAATCAAATCAGAATTGGAAAACATTAATTGAGAAAAAGGGAGAACGACATACATCACATCGAATCTACACTGCCATGGGTGGCTTCATTGTTCCCTCAGACGAGGGGATTAGTTCCTCATGCTCATAGACAAACAATCGGACATAACCTCCATAGTAAAATAAGAAAAAGAAGAAGGGAGACGTAGCTCCAAAGAGAAAAGAAATCGTCCTAAACGCTACTCTAACAGTGGGAAAACTACTAGGATTCGGATCTCTAAAAAACTACTCTCTCCCCCCCTGATCTGCTACTGAAACAACAATATATAGAGTTCTGATTCTGTGCTCGCTCGCGAGGCGAACAGCCTCTCGCGAGGCGAACATTAAAATTGGCGCGCATTCAAATTGGACTCTCGCGAGGCGAGCATCCTCTCGCGGGGCGAATTTCAGTTTTGGCTCCATCCTGAGTTTGAATGATCGCGAGGCGAACTGTGATTGGCGAGGCGAGACCGAAAGGATTACTTTTCTGGCACAGTCAGGCCTTCAGGTTCGCGAGGCGAGCTGGTGACTCGCGAGGCGAGCCCGAATTGATGACTGTTGCTGCTCAGCTGGTCTTCAGGGTCGCTAGGCGATAATACCTTCGCGAGGCGAGTATCTCCAGAATGGAAATTTCCACTGTTTCTTGACTTTCCTTGACTCTCGGAGCTTCACTTCTAACCTGAAACAATAAAAAGAAAACAAAAGGCGTAATTCTATTCAAAATAAACTAAAAACTACTAAAAATGCCTAAAACGTGTCAAAGTCTACTTAGGAACAAAACAAGGCCAAATTTGGGCGAAAAAGAGATTGAACTCGAATAATTTGCACAAAAACCACAGTCCATCTAGTTATAAAACTAGATAAGCCAGAGGCTTATCAAACACCCCAAACTTAAACCTTGCTTGTCCCCAAGCAAGCTAAAACTCAAAGGCAAGAAGAGAAAAAGAGAAGCATCTTCCTCTGGTCTGACCCAAGAAGAGAAAAAGGTCATTCCTAAAGTCAGAGGCAAATGTGGACTTTCGAACTTCAAATACATGATCTACAAAGATCTCCGGGGAATTCCTGTAACAAGTATGAATGTGGATTTCTCCTATCCCATTAAATGGGCAAAGGAAATAGCAACAACCACTTTAATCCTTCTTATGATTAAGCCTGCCCCTCCTTCACCTCCTTCTGAGCACACAGAAGATGAAATTGTAGTTGAAGGACCTGGCATGAATGGCATTATTGTTGACTTAGGGGGTCTTGTGGAAGAGGTTGTTGAGTCCATTCTCAAACAAAGCACCTCTGAAGAGAACACTTCTCAACCACAAGCTCTGGTTGTGGTTCACCCTTCAGACCATCCTGAACATTCCAGAGCATTAACCACCTTTCAAGCACATGCTCTGCCACCAAATCTTGAAGAAGTTCTTGGCAAGATAGTTGATGAAAGAGTTGGCAAGCTGGTTGAAGAGAAGGTTGAAAAGATGACTGAGAATATCACTAAGGAAGTCTCTCAGAGAGTTCAACTATCTATGGCTCCAACCTTAGAGGTTGTGAACAGAATGCTGGAATTTTTGACTGATTTCAAGAAAACCCAGACTCGGAATCAACCTCCTCCACCACTTCCTCCTGCCTAACTTTGAATTTTTTTTTGTTACTGACAATGATGGTCCACTCCCTTCACCTTTTTGTCTGATGACAAAAAAGGGGGAGAAAGGTAAGAAAAGAGATTTTTTTATATATACAAAGTCAGTTTTGAAAAGCTCATATTCGTCTGCATATGCATATTCTGTTTATAACTACTCTGATACTTCTGTTTGCTTATTTGCTCTGATATCTGCTAAACTATGCTTATTTACTCGAAGTTTGATAAGCAATTACATGGATCTAATAGCTTATATGTGTAACGCCCTTCGTTACAATAGTAACCCGAAATAGATTCACATAAAAAAAATGTCTGAATAAAATTTTCATAAATATAATTTGTCTGAAAATACCTTAATGATTATTAAAGTAAAATAATGGTAATAAATCCTTATATAAATGAAAATTGAATTGCCTCAAAACCCGGGCGTCTACTAAAATAACCCAACGAAAAATAAAATAAAATAATAAACATGTCTAGCCACAAACGGCTCCTTATTCAAAATAGAATACTAACAAAGCTAGATAATAAATGAGTAAAATCGCTAAGTCTTCAATCCTCTTCAGCTTCAATGATTTCGTCCTCGTGTTTTGAAAACAACATTTTTATGAGATATAATCCCAGTGAATAAAAATATTTAATAAAAAGGTTCGCAAATAGTGTTGTTCTCAGCCGGCACGGTAATCCGGAAAAACATTCACGGTACCCGCTAATTTTTAAAATATTGAATATAATAAACCTCCAAAATAATAAATATATATATACATATATATAAAATTAATGTCAAGCATTTAAAGCACAAACTCATAAACTCAGCAACGGTCACATCATATTGCATTTAATCACATTCACCATGCAAACTCTACACAATGCAACTCCACGAACATGACTCGGTGATTCCCAGAATCACTTAACTTGACTCTTTGGTTCCCAGAACCGGTGTGAATTCCAGATCCACTAAGGTCTATGAGCTCATATCCATGCAATGGCGTCCCACTGCCTTCCCCATCCCGGATGGGGTATCTAATATCCCATCCCAGATGTGGATATTTTCAATAAATTGATATCCCATCCCAGATGATGATATCTCTCATCCTATTCCCGGAATAGATTGTACAACCGTCACCCCTTCCCGGAAGGTGATGACCAACTCATATGCACTATACAATATGTCATCCCAGATGACTACCAAATGTCATCCCAGATGACTACCAAATATTTTCTCAAACTCCATGCATCAATTACATAGACACTATAACAGGATTTAAAATACAAACACAACCATAACATATAAGTCCTTAATATAATTTATGCTTGTTATAGTACATGTATTCACTGACAGGGGCGTGTCATAAATATATCAATAGAAATCATCTAATATCAAGTATAAACAATGTTATGCCACTGCAGTAAAGTTACACACGGTACAAATTTTGGGCCTTTATTTAGCTATTTATTTTCTTTATTATTATTATTTTATTGCATCAAACATTAATAGAATAACAAGAAAATTACATTCACTAAATCAATTCATCAAGTGACATGAAAATATTTCAAAATTCCAAATAAAAATCATGCACTCTAAAATCTTAATTTTCGTAATTAAACAAATCTATATGACAGCTTCAAATCAATTGTACCATGAAAGTGTGAGAAAAAGTATTTTTACTCACCTCTCGAAAACCTCCAATGTGCTCTAAAAATCACGTATGATAGGGATTTGTGCTTTCCTAAAAATTCTTCTTCCGTTTGGTGGCGTTCTTGGATCTATGTTGTTACGGTTATACCGGCAATATCAACCGGAACTGACGAAAATGCTAAAACCCCCTGCGCGGCGCTCCTATCACGTTCTATTTCTTTCTTTTTTTACTTTATGGTCAAATGTATATATGTAGCCTGTGCCTTAGGTTTTCTTCTTTTTATTTTTTTATTTTTTTTATTTTTTTTCCTGCTTGGGCTTAACGCCCAAGTGTCTCTGTTTTTTTTTTCAATGTACATATACGTTTTCATATATATATATATATATATATATAATTTTGCATTCTTTATAATAGTTAATAAATTTTAATAAATACTTGTACCATCAATTTTTTTACACTAAATCTCTTATTCATATATTTTATTTGCACTATACTTTTTAATAACTCAATACTTTTTTTTATCAATTTAATTATATTAATTATATGGGAATTTTAGGATGTTACATTTTCTCCCCTCCTTTAAGAATTTCGACCCCGAAATTATTATCATACCTATCTAACCAAGCAACATAGATTGAAGGTAGTACCATGCTATTTATGTTTCTTTGTTGAAGAGATCCGAATAATGAAGTGTAACATCTTCCTCAAGTTCCCAAGTAGCTTCCTCTGGAATCAATCCCTCCCAAACCACCTTTATCAATGGGATCGTCTTGTTCCTCGGAATTTTAGTGCTCTTGTCAATGATATCTGAATAGGCTTGGACTTAAAGGTTAAATTATCCCTCAATTTTACTAACCCAAGAGCTATCACGTGTGAAACAGTTGGTACATACTTCCGGAGTTGAGAAACATGGAAGACGTCTTGGAGATTTGACAAATGTGGTGGAAAAGCCAATGGATACGCAACATGCCCGACTCTCTGTAGGATTTGAAAAGGACCGATGAAATAAAGAATTAGTTTTCTGAATGACATTGACCTCCCCATCCCAATCTTAGGAGTGACTCTCAACCACATGTTCCTCTTCCTAAAATTCCAAAGGCTTTCTTTTCTTCTCGGCAAAACACTTTACCTATTCTGCACACTACGCATCTTTCCCTTAATTATTAGAATCCTAATTGTGGTCTATTGGATTAAATCTAGTCCTAACAAGATCTCCCCACCTACTTTACACTAACATAAAAGGGGACCTACACTTCCTCCCATATAGGGCCTCATAGGGTGCCATGCCCATACTTAGCGTGATAACTATTGTCATACGCAAACTCAATGAGAGGTAGGAATCTATCCCAACTCCCTCCTTCATCCAGGACACACGCACTAAGCATGTCCTCAAGGGTCTGAATGGTCCGCTCTGACTGACCATCCGTTTGGGGATGATAGGCCGTGCTAAGGTTCGACTTAGTTCCAAAGGCTTGCGGAAAAGCTCTCCGAAATCTAGAGGTAAACCTCGGGTCTCTATCCGACACTATAGATGTGGGTATCCCATGAAGCTTGATTATTTCCTTGATATAGAGGTATGCCAACTTGTCTAAGCTATAGGTTACCTTAATTGGAAAAAAGTGGGCAGACTTGGTCAACCTATCCACTATCACCCAAATGGCGTCTAAGCCCAAACGCGTCTTAGGTAACCCAATCACAAAGTCCATAGAATTTTTCTCCCATTTCCAATCTGGAATCTCCAAGGACTGCAACAACCCCGAAGGCTTCTGATGTTCTACCTTAACCTTTTGGCACACTAAACACCTAGTTACGAAGCTAGCCACATCCTTTTCCATTCCTGGCCACCAATACATCCTCTTAAGGTCTTGGTACATCTTAGTTATTCCAGGATGTATGGTAAACTTTTCCTTATGCGCTTCCTCTAAAACTTTCTCTCTAAGGCTCCCCTCCTTAGGAACAATGATCTTATTCTTAAACAACACTAGACCATCAGTAGACAACACATAATCCTCTCGATCTAAAAGAGATTGCAACTCCTGGTCTAAAAGCTGCTCTCGCCTAATCATTTCTCTAAGGTCACTGCAAATTTCCAGTCTATTCAACTTCAAGCTTAGAGTACTAAGAGATACATCTAGATTCATGTCTCTGAACTTCTCTAACATATTCATCTCTTGGACCATTAAACTTGACACATGCAAGGTTTTCCTACTGAGTGCATCAGCCACCACATTGGCTTTCCCTGGATGGCACTTCAACTCAAAATCACAGTCCTTAAGAAATTTCATCCACCTCCTTTGCCTCAATATTCAATTCCTTTTGGTAAAACAAATACTTAAGGCTCTTATGATCACTAAAAACCTCAAACTTTGCACCGTACAAATAGTGCCTCCAAATCTTAAGAGCAAAAACTACTGCTGCTAACTCAAGGTCATGAGTAGGATAATTCACCTCATGTGTCCTAAGCTGTCTAGATGCATAAGCCACTACCTTACCTTCCTGCATCAACACACAACCTAAACCATTCTTAGAAGCGTCACAATATACCACAAAACTCACTGAAGGATCTGGAATGGTTAAGACCGGTGATGACACCAATCTCCTCTTAAGCTCCTCAAAATTATTTTCGCATTCCTTATCCCACTCGAAAGATTTTCCTTTCCTAGACAACTTGGTAAGAGGTAAAGCTAGTCTAGAGAACCCCTCTATGAACTTCCTATAGTAACCTGCCAGTCCTGGGAAACTCCTCACTTCCGTCACTGACTTAGGCTGCTCCCATCCAAGCACTGCATCAACCTTACTAGAGTCAACCGCTACACCACTCCTAGATATGATATGTCCTAAAAACTTCACCTCATCAAGTCAAAATTCACAATTTTCTGGCTTTGCATACAGTTGCTCTTCCCTCAGAATCAGCAACACTGACCTCAAATGCTCCTTATGATCCTCTGGTGTCCTAGAGTATATCAAAATATCATCTATGAACACCACCACAAAGCTATTCAAGAATGGTCTAAAGATCCGATTCATGTAGTCCATAAAAACGGCTGGGGCATTAGTCACACCAAAGGGCATCACTACATACTCATAGTGCCCATACCTTGTCCTAAAGGCTGTCTTAGGAATGTCCTGATTCTTGACTCTAATTTGATGGTATCCCGATCTTAGATCTATTTTGGAAAACACTGACGCTCCCCTCAGCTGGTCTAAGAGGTCATCTATCCTCGGCAAAGGGTATTTATTCTTGATGGTCACTTTGTTCAACTGCCTATAGTCAACACATAGCCTCATGGTCCCATCCTTCTTTTTCACCAGTAGGACAGGTACTCCCCAGGGTGACACACTAGGCCTAATAAACCCCTTCCCTAGCATCTCCTCTAATTGTTTCTTAAGCTTGTTCAACTCTAAAGGTGCCATTCTATAAGGCACTACCGATACTGGTTCACTCCCTGGCACTAGATCTATGTTAAACTCAACTTCTCTATTCGGAGGCAAACTAGTGACATCCTTAGGGAAAACATCCTGGAACTCACACACCACAGGTATAGCCGTCACATCACTGTCAGCCTCTATCTTAGCAGAGAATAAGAGTATATATCCTTGAGCTCCCTCAACTAAGCACTTATGACAAGCAACAACAGAAACAATAGAACTGGGTACGGGAAAGACATTAGACATTGGTTGTATAGGAATGGAGATAGTTTTATCAGAGCAATTTATGACAGCATGATTTGCAGACAACCAATCCATACCAAGAATGACATCTAACCCAGACATGGGCAAGCATATAAGATCAACAAAATAAGGTACACCTTGGTACACCAAGGGACAACTCAAGCAAGCAATAGAGGTAACAGGTTTATCATTTGCAGGAGTAGCGACACTCAAATCATATGGCAACTTAGAAACAGACAAAGATAGATTTTTCACACAATCTAAAGATATAAATGAATGAGTTGCTCCTGAATTAAACAATAGAGTAACTTGTCCCCTGTACGAGTCAAAGAAATTCAGCCTCCTTCGGATCTAAGCTGCCTTAGAATGATGGCGGGTCGTTCTTTTTGAATTCGAAAGCCCCACGTGTTAAGGGTTCTAGGTTGCCACCATTTCATTAGTGACTGGCCTCCATTCCCTTTCAGTTGACGGCGAGTCTCCGTCTGCCCTTGCATAGCCTTGGCCATACAATCCAAGGCTGCTGCAAGTGCAACATTCGTCCCTCGCCTATTAGTCGCCATAAATCTGCTCACTACCAACGAAATACTGGGTTGATCAGGTCCAATATCCCAAAGAATAGCATGCAACATCTATAACTCTAACAAGCATCCTATGCGCCCAAGTTTTATTTTAGAAAAAAGCCCCATTACCACAGTCCGATTTAGAATCGAACTGCTCTGATACCATAAATATAACGCCCTTCGTTACAATAGTAACCCGAAATAGATTCACATAAAAAAATGTCTGAATAAAATTTTCATAAATATAATTGTCTGAAAATACCTTAATGATTATTAAAGTAAAATAATGGTAATAAATCCTTATATAAATGAAAATTGAATTGCCTCAAAACCCGGGCGTCTACTAAAATAACCCAACGAAAAATAAAATAAAATAATAAACATGTCTAGCCACAAACGGCTCCTTATTCAAAATAGAATACTAACAAAGCTAGATAATAAATGAGTAAAATCGCTAAGTCTTCAATCCTCTTCAGCTTCAATGATTTCGTCCTCGTGCTCTGAAAACAACATTTTTATGAGATATAATCCTAGTGAATAAAAATATTTAATAAAAAGGTTCGCAAATAGTGTTGTTCTCAGCCGGCGCGGTAATCCGGAAAAACATTCATGGTACCCGCTAATTTTTAAAAAATTGAATATAATAAACCTCCAAAATAATAAATATATATATACATATATATAAAATTAATGTCAAGCATTTAAAGCACAAACTCATAAACTCAGCAACGGTCACACCACATTGCATTTAATCACATTCACCATGCAAACTCTACACAATGCAACTCCACGAACATGACTCGGTGATTCCTAAAATCACTTAACTTGACTCTTTGGTTCCCATAACCGGTGTGAATCCTAGATCCACTAAGGTCTATGAGCTCATATCCATGCAATGGCGTCCCACTGCCTTCCCCATCCCGGATGGGGGTATCTAATATCCCATCCCAGATGTGGATATTTTCAATAAATTGATATCCCATCCCAGATGATGATATCTCTCATCCTATTCCCAGAATAGAATGTACAACCGTCACCCCTTCCCGGAAGGTGATGACCAACTCATATGCACTATACAATATGTCATCCCAGATGACTACCAAATGTCATCCCAGATGACTACCAAATATTTTCTCAAACTCCATGCATCAATTACATAGACACTATAACAGGATTTAAAATACAAACACAACCATAACATATAAGTCCTTAATATAATTTATGCTTGTTATAGTACATGTATTCGCTGACAGGGGCGTGTCATAAATATATCAATAGAAATCATCTAATATCAAGTATAAACAATGTTATGCCACTGCAGTAAAGTTACACACGGTACAAAATTTGGGCCTTTATTTAGCTATTTATTTTCTTTATTATTATTATTTTATTGCATCAAACATTAATAGAATAACAAGAAAATTACATTCACTAAATCAATTCATCAAGTGACGTGAAAATATTTCAAAATTCCAAATAAAAATCATGCACTCTAAAATCTTAATTTTCGTAATTAAACAAATCTATATGACAGCTTCAAATCAATTGTACCATGAAAGTGTGAGAAAAAGTATTTTTACTCACCTCTCGAAGACCTCCAATGTGCTCTAAAAATCACGTATGATAGGGATTTGTGCTTTCCTAAAAATTCCTCTTCCGTTTGGTGGCGTTCTTGGATCTATGTTGTTACGGTTACACCGGCAATATCAACCGGAACTGACGAAAACGCTAAAACCCCCCTGCGCGGCGCTCCTATCACGTTCTATTTCTTTCTTTTTTTACTTTATGTTCAAATGTATATATATAGCCTGTGCCTTAGGTTTTCTTCTTTTTATTTTTTTTATTTTTTTTTATTTTTTTTCCTGCTTGGGCTTAACGCCCAAGTGTCTCTCTACTTCTTCTTTTTTTTCAATGTACATATACATTTTCATATATATATATATATATATATATAATTTTGCATTCTTTATAATAGTTAATGAATTTTAATAAATACTTGTACCAACAATTTTTTTTACACTAAATCTCTTATTCATATATTTTATTTGCAGTATGCTTTTTAATAACTCAATACTTTTTTTTATCAATTTAATTATATTAATTATATGGGAAATTTAGGATGTTACAATATGCAGTTTGTCTCATATGCTTTTACTGATTATATATCTGAATGCTTTGTCTTAGGGGGAGCTTTGCAAGCTCTCTTAGACTTTGCTTTTCAAATTTAATTAGTTTTGTCATCATAAAAAAGGGGAGATTGTTGGAACCAAAGTGGTTTTGATTTAAATAATCTCTACGTTTTGATGTTAACAAAATGATTAAATTTTCTTGACAAAGTGTTAGTTGAGATCTAACATGTGCTTTCAGTTATGCAGGAATATTATAATATAAGTTACGGAAACTTGGGATAAGTTTTTGTTGGACTCCTTGAGAAAAATACGCGTCCACTCTTGTAGAAGACTACTCTAATATTGGTAAAGTTATTTATTTATTTAATTGAGTAGACTGGTTTCTTTAAGTAGACGAGGCACTAAATGTTTACTAGTTAGAAATCAAGATAACTTACTTAGATACAGCAAGTCCAAAGACTTGATAGTAGACCTGTCTAGCTTGCCACGTCAGCAAACGGGAATAATTGGTAGAATTGAATGAACTGAAATATAAAATAATCAAGTAGACGAGCTCTAAGTGCCACGTCACCAGATGGAGATTATGATAACTCACTGAGGTATAGCAAGTCCAAAGACTTGAAAGACGAGAGGATATGCCACGTTAGCAGACCAAAAAAATAAAATAGTGAACAGACTTAATTAGTCTCACATAAGTAGACGGAGTTCTTAAATAGACGAGCTCCATCTCTTGAATGAATAAATGCAATCTGAATCTCTTGAATTTATTTCAAATGATTCATATTTATTTCTATAGAATATTTGTTCTTCCCATTTGTTTTATCTGCTTTAATATTTTATCTTGTTGTAAAAGAAACTTACCATCAAAGAAATGCAAAAACCAGAATCGTACAATGAGAAACTGCAAAACGATCTGTACGATGACAACTTTATGGTTGGAAAAATCTGGATTGTACACAAAGGAGGAACAACAAGTTCTCAAGCTGCGATACTCAGAGCAGTGAGCCTCCATTTCGTGCTATCTCGATAACCAAGAGTACTACTCAACATTTCCACAATCAAGCTATCAGTCACAACGAATATCATGCATTCAATACTATCTCTAAACGGGACTATTCAAAATAACTGTTGATGAAATGTAAGTGAAGAAGAAGGTCACTATAAATAGCAAACTTCAGATACTTTAGAACAACTTTTGCCTGCACATGTTTTTCTAGCTCAACTTTTGTCAATAAACAATCATTCATACTCATATTTCTTTAAAAGCAAGAGTCTGTATTCTTTAGTTTGAATATTGTGAAAATATTCATTTGATCTTAAACTTTCATATCCTCACACACAGTGAGTTAAGAAGATCATAAGTTAAATCTCTTTGTTAGAGTTAGATCCTGAAAAGGCTTGGTAAGAAAGAAATACTTGTAAGCCTGGAGAGGTGTTGAATACTTGGTGGTAATCTATTTTGGAAAATAGTGGAGAAAAACCTTCAAGTAGAAGGGACTGGATGTAGCTCTTGGTTGGAAGAGAGTGAACCAGGATAAAACATCTTGTGTGATTCTTCTATCCCTAAACTCTTACTGGTTCATTTGCTTTTACTGACTGAGGGGTTTTGATATTGCTTTTGTTAAAACTTTTCTTTTCTTTAAAAGATCTATTTCTTTGTGCTTGCTTCTGATTTAGCCTTCTTGTGTGCAAAAATAGTTTTAGAGGTTGTTTTTATAAAATTATTAACAAACACAATTCAACCCCCCTTCTTGTGTTTGCAGGTGTCAACTTCAAGTGAATGCAGGGAGTTAGCAGGGGAAAAGGGATATTGCATAACCAAAATTTAAAAACAAAAACTTTTAACGTCTGTTTTTTATACAATAGACGTTAAAAGATAACAAATTAAGATGTAGTTAATTAAGGTTCTTCTTTAATGGGACATTGTGGTGTCTTATTTGGTAGTATCAGAGCAGTTCAGTTCTAGTACGAATTGTTAGGTTATTTCCGATTAGAATCGAGGACTGTGAGATTGGGGTGAGTACCGACATTGTTAGTTGAATCTCCATTGGATATCATCTATGCTTAGAAAAGGTAGAGTGTTCGATACACGATTTATCCTTATTTCATGAGAATGACTGTTGAAAATTTATAAGACATGTAAAGTAATATATCTGCTTATTTGGCCTTACATATCTTATGAATAAAAAGAGTTGATGATTTCTTTTACAGGATATTAAATGGCTCGTGGTAACGGAAGGAGAGGAAGAGGAGGTAGGAATGGAGGAGACAGAGCCACTGATGTTCCAGGAAGTTCTTCAGGGACTAATAATGGCAATGATACCAATGAAATCATGAGGGTGATGATAGAATTGGCCACTGGAATGCTGCAACAAACACAATAGAACACTTGATTTATATAGTGACAAAAAGAAAGGGAGGAGAGGCGACAACAAGTAAATGTGGTCAAAGAAGAAGAAAGTTCGGAGAATGGTCTCAATGCCTTCATGAAAGGCAACCCTCCACAGTTTCATGGAGAGTATGATCCGGAAGTGGCTACAGGAAGTGGAGAAGGTGTTCGTAGCATTGCACTGTCGTGAGGAAAGGGAGGTTACATATGCTGCTTTTATGTTAGTTGGAGTGACAAAAGCTTGGGGGCGTAAGAAGCAGAGTTTGTTGGAGGCAAAGGACATGCCATCAACAGGGGGTTGTTTCGGGAGTGCTTTTTGGAGAAGTATTTCCCCAAAAAGCATCAGTTAAGAGAATGAGCGAGAGTTTATGAGCTTGAAGCAAGGGAATCTGTTAGTGGGGACTATGCTATCCGGTTTGAAGCTCTGCTGAAGTTTTCTCAATTCTACCAGGTCCATCTGGAAGAAGAATGGGTTTGCAGAAGGTTCGAATACGGTTTGAGGCTCGAGCTGAAACCGGCTATGCTGCCATTAGAGCTAAACCAGATTCCGGTTCTATTGGAGAAATGTATGATGTTAGAAGGTCATGATAGGAAAAGAGCAGTTCAGCAACAACAATGGAGTGGGGGACCTATATTAGGGGAGGCTTTGGTCAGAGGGTTCAAGGTGGAAGATTCCAACAGCAAGAGAAGCCTTACAGTCACCCCAATCAACAAACAACAAGTAGGAGTTTCCTGACAATATGTTGAACATGGTGGAAAGATCTGAGGCTTAGAGCCATGTGGTGATGGTGCAAAGAGGCAGGGGGTAGAGGAATGCGCAGACCATGTACCACTACCGTCACCACCGGGTGGTGATGAGTAGTGACAAGTCAGTTTAGGATCCCAGAGTCAGAGATGCTAGAGTCTAGCGACGTCACTTCGGCGAAGGAGAGGGTAGTTCTAAACACCAATATCGGCTTTGATATGGATTGGTCGGCTGTGTCTGCTTGGGTGAGCCTCAGTGAGCTTATTTTTTGTTTTTGATGTATTTTGCATGAGAGGCGCGCTAGGTAATTTCATGACCTTCTTCTGTATAGTCTACATATGCACATTCTGTTTATAACTACTCTGATACTTCTGTTTACTTATTTTCTCTGATATCTGCTAAACTATGCTTATTTATTCTTTCATATATACTCTAAGTTTGATAAGCAATTGCATGGATCTAATAGCTTATATGCAGTTTGTCTCATATGCTTTTACTGATTATATATCTGAATGCTTTGTCTTAGGGGGAGCTTTGCAAGCTCTCTTAGACTTTGTTTTTCAAATTTAATTAGTTTTGTCATCATAAAAAAGGGGGAGATTGTTGGAACCAAAGTGGTTTTGATTTAAACAATCTCTACGTTTTGATGTTAACAAAATGATTAAATTTTCTTGGCAAAGTGTTAGTTGAGATCTAACATATGCTTTCAGTTATGCAGGAATATTTATAATATAAGTTACGGAAACTTGGGATAAGTTTTCGTTGGACTCCTTGAGAAAAATACGCGTCCACCCTTGTAGACGGCTACTCTAATATTGGTAAAGTTATTTATTTATTTAATTGAGTAGACTGGTTTCTTTAAGTAGACGAGGTACTAAATGTTTACTAGTTAGAAATCAAGATAACTTACTTAGATACAGTGAGTCCAAAGACTTGATAGTAGACGTGTCTAGCTTGCCACATCAGCAAACAAGAATAATTGGTAGAATTGAATGAACTGAAAGATAAAATAATCAAGTAGACGAGCTCTAAGTGCCACGTCACTAGACGGAGATTATGATAACTCACTGAGGTATAGCAAGTCCAAAGATTTGAAAGACGAGAGGATATGCCACGTCAGCAGACGACCAAAATAAAATAGTGAACAGACTTAGTCTCACATAAGTAGACGAAGTTCTTAAATAGACGAGCTCCATCTCTTGAATGAATACATGCAATCTGAATCTCTTGAATTTATTTCAAATGATTGAGATTTATTTCTATAGAATATTGGAGATTCCGGTTCCGGATACTTCTGTTTGCTTATTTCTAAACCAGATTCCGGTTCTATTGGAGAAATGTATGATGTTAGAAGGTCATGATAGGAAAAGAGCAGTTCAGCAACAGCAAAGGAGTGGGGTACCTATATTACACTACAAAAAAAAGGTTGTTTAGCGACCGAAAATAGTGACCGAATTTTTTGGTTGCTTTTTGCGACCAAAGTGGCGATCGATTATAGGATCTACATGAAAGACTGATTAGAGTTAATACTGTGACCGAAATAGTGACCAAAATAGAGCGTAGCAGAGTTATCGGTCGCTATTTCAGTCGCTAAATAAAGGAACTTAAAAGTCATAAATTTTATGCCTTTTTAGTGACCGAAATGGCGACCGAATTAAATGCAGTGGTTAAATTTTATTTACATTTGCGATCGATATCAATTCGGTCGCTAAACGGCCCGTAAAAAAAATTTAAAACAGCGCGTGTTAGCGACCGATTTAAAAATCCGTCGCTAAATTTATGAATTTAAATTTTCAAATGGCACCCTTTAACGACCGAATTAGCGACCGAAATGTTCGGTCGCTAAAAATTAAAATCCCTAAAAACGCAGAATCCCCTTTCTTCTTCATTTCGCGATCTCTCTTCCTCTCTCTCACTCGATCTCTCTTTCTCTCCTCCGGCCACCACGGTACGAGACTGTCGCCCCTCCTCCGACCACCACCATCACGATAAGCTCTCCTCTCTCTCTCTCTCTCTGTGTCTGTTTCTAACTATTTCCCTCTCTCAGTTCCCTCCTTCTCCGCACGGCTACCACCAGCACCACCAGAGCAGCGCCGCCGTCCTCCTCCTCCTCCGGTATGTTTTCGTCTCTCCTCGCCTCTCTCTCTCTCTCTCTATTTCTCTGGTTTGTGCATTTACTATGTTATTACAACATGTACAATATGCTCTGTATTTACTTAATCCATGCTCTCTGAAACTTGATTAGATCCCCATTTACTTAGTTCGCATTCTTGGTTTCATGTAACTCGGTCATATCTTTATCTAGGCATTAGTTCAAGTATATAGTTTTCTGTAAATGCTTGTTTTTTTTGGTCTGTAGCTCAATTTTGAGCTTTCTGTATAAATAATACAGCATTGATTTGGGGGGAAGATGGTGATGGATTTGATTGATGAAAGAGAGAATGAGAAAGATGGGTTAACCGAGGAGGAAGATGACGGTGTTGAACTTCAACCACCTAGTCCTCCCATGTATCTTGTAGTAGGAACATGACTCGGGAATAATGGAACTGGTTTTGATGATGTGTTTGGATCTCATTACCTGACCAGTTTTGATATATTTGATCCTGTAACATCTCGATTTTTCGCTGCTTCTAATATCGGAACATCCTGTAACTTGAACTTCATTGCTTTATTGCTTACTACTGAGAAGAGCTACTTGTGTATTTCATGTGAGTTGTGAGTTGTGATGATCATTTGTTTTCATGTGTCATTATTTAATCACTCCTATTAGGATTAGGAAGCTCTCATTGAGAAAGCACGAGAAATATGTTTTTGTAACTTTTTTTTGAATGCATTGAAATATCAAAAGTCAAGACTGTGAGATCAAAATTGATGTTTACTTGAGCCACAGAATGTCATTGCTGCCTGTGAGACTGTGAAACATAAACAGGTTTTGGTGTTTTGGCCGTGAAACTTGAATCCATTAACATATTTAAGTGATGAGATAAAGATAACAGTGAGAACTAGGATTAGTGTAACTGTACCAATTTAATGTTTCAAATTTAATCTGAGAACCCTTCTGGTTTGCTTCTTGTTGATTTAGCTGTGAAATTACGTTCCATTTCAGCATCTTAGTCTTTGATTTAGATTCAGTTCTGCTTTGTTAAATGCATCTAAATTGATTAGTGAGGATGTGTGCTATGGATTTTCAATTTGTTTTGTGCTAGGTGTCTACAATTTCAAACATGGATAGTTCATGGCTATAGTTCAAACAAATGACCAATACTGAGGCAGTTGTTTGAAGACCATTCTAGTTTAACATGTCCAGTAACAAGATTGTCCCTGTGTTAATGATGTGTTTTCTATTAAATATGGCACTTGTAATTTCTGGTCTGTTTATCTTTCCATATCTTGGCTGAATTTATGTCTTTGAAGGTTGTTCATTGTTCTGTTATATTACCTCAGGGAATATCTCACAATAGTATTATAGCCTCTGTGATGCAACTGTTTACTTGCTGTGAATAATTTCATATTGTATTGTGTATGCATTCTGATTGTATTGTAATTTGATTCGTTTGGAATCCATGAATTTGTTGGTTCTTGTCTGAATCTGTTTCAAAAATTTCAAAAGAGGGTTTTAGGGATTTCATGTTCTTGTTCACTTCTTTGTAAACAAAAAAATATTCTTTGTTGGAGTATGAAATGATCTAAAAACATTATTGTAGCCTGTAATTCCAAGAGAGCTTTTCACTCATTTTGAATCGGATTCATTTGGTAATTCTACTTATCTCTTTTCTGTTTGATGATGTAAATTTATTGAAGGCTAGTACTTATATCTGAGCATGTTCATACATTTGGATTGCTATGAAGAATAGTTTATTCTCTTTAAAATAAAAATCTTTCAATAACAATGAATCAATGTAATTAGAATAATTTGATATGTATTTGTTGATAACTTGTTTGGAAATGATTATGGAATCATATTTGTATATATTTACATTGTAAGCATTGGAATGAATTGATAAAGTATTATTAGTTCGTAAATGGCATGACTTTGTTGTTGTTAATAAGATCATTATTCATTTACTAATTTAAAGTCCATGAGCTTAAGAAAGTCTCTTCTTGAAGCCAACAAAAGCGAGTCTCTTAGATAATGAAGGATTAAGTATAGGGTTAGATAAAATGAAGGGCTAGGCACAGTTAGCCAGGCACATGCATGACGTGCCGTCATCATTCAAACATTATTCACATTAGAAAGCAGCTATGTACACAATATTATGAAAGCAACTCTGGTTTTCTACTCATTTGTTTCACTAGGAAATGGAGCTTTCTAGAAATAGTTGTTGATGACCATCCTTACTAAGTTATCTAGGCACTTCCGGTAGGAAAAGTCCTCTCTATGACCATCCTTCAAAACGACGTAAAGGCATCTGCTTTCCTGAAAACTACTATGTTTGCTAATCTGTAAAGTTGCATGTGAAGTTGCATTTCTTTGTTCTATTTTAACATGCTAGTATGCTACATGGATCTTTCCATCTTTTCTTATTATCACTTGATGAAGTTTAGACATATGACTTGTTTTCCTTATCGTTTTATCAGAAAATGGATCCGACTAA
Source organism: Sophora flavescens (assembly GCA_030762895.1). Classification (NCBI taxonomy): domain Eukaryota; kingdom Viridiplantae; phylum Streptophyta; class Magnoliopsida; order Fabales; family Fabaceae; genus Sophora; species Sophora flavescens. The sequence continues at coordinate 45,416,971 of CM061070.1, forward strand.
ATGTTTTGAGACAACCATCCATTTAGACCAGGTACAGTATCTCATCAACTTAAGAATAACGATCGGATTCATGTAATGATGGTTAAGGCATAAACTAATCATTACTAAATTGTTCTTGTGTATTTGCAGGATTTGATTTCAATCCCGCGATCATTCTATCGTCGTTGGGGACAACAAATACCGCATGTTGTGACTATTGAAGACAAAAGCGGAAATCTGTTCAATGGGAATATAGTAATCCATGAGTATCGCCCATATTTTGCAACAGATACAAATGGTATCAGGGAGTTGTATTTGTTGTCCACTGGTGCATTGACAAAGTTTAAGTACCTTGGGTGTTCTCGCTTCTACATGTTCATCCCTTTGGAAGATTGATGAGTTTTGATATTTTGATTAGTACTTATTGACTGTGGTGTGTTTTTATGTTTTGATCGTTAATTAGTACATTATTAAACTTTTTTTTATAAACAATTATTAAACTTGCATTAATTAATGTATATGTTTTCTTGATCATATTGACTATGGTGTTTTGGATCGTTAGTACATCATATTTACGTTTTCTATTTATTCAAAAAAAATATTGGTGTATTTTGTTTATATCAAAAATTAAAAATCAATGGGGTAATAGTTGAAAAACAAAATTTGGTCGGTAGGATTAAGTTACAGGAAAAATTTTATAAAAAAAATTCAAAATTTGCGACCGAAATAGCGACCGAATATCGACCACCAAATTAGGTTAACTGAGCATGCGACCAACTATACGGCGACCGAAATATTTAATTTTGTGACCGAAATATCGGTCGCAAATTAGCGACCGAAATACAAGTTCGGTCGCTAAACATTTAGCCACCAGGGTTTCTGCTACCCCCTTAATTCGGTCGCTAAACAATATAGCAACCGAATTATCATGTTTAGCGACCAAAATCTTCGGTCGCTAAATAGGTTTTTTTTTGTAGTGTTAGGGCAGGTTTTGGTCAGAGGGTTCAAGGTGGAAGATTCCAACAGCAAGAGAAGCCTTACAGTCACCCCATTCAGCAAACAACAAGTAGGAGTTTCCTGACGATATGTTGAACATGGTGGAAAGATCTGAGGCTTAGAGCCATGTGGTGATGGTGCAGAGAGGCAGGGGGTAGAGGAATGCGCAGACCATGTACCACTACCGTCACCGCCGGGTGGTGATGAGTAGTGACAAGTCAGTTTAGGATCCCAGAGTCAGAGATGCTAGAGTCTAGCGATGTCGCTTCGGCGAAGGAGAGGGTAGTTCTAAACACCAATATCGGCTTTGATATGGATTGGTCGACTGTGTCTGCTTGGGTGAGCCTCAGTGAGCTTATTTTCTGTTTTTGATGTATTTTGCATGAGAGGCGCGTTAGATAATTTCATGACCTTCTTCTGTATAGTCTTTCTGTGACCGGTTTGATGTTCTTTTCATTTTCCAGTGTTTGTATAGTTTATCCTAGGTTATGCTCAAACCTGTTTTAATTCTTTATGGTTTGAATCTTATAATTTTCAATGCATAAACGCGCTAACGTTAATAACGAATTAAGACGTAGTTAATTAGGATTCTTCTTTAATGGGACAGCCTGGTATCTCATCTACCAAAGTCAGAGTAACTACTTCATGATGAGAGTCAAACAAAGTCGTCGGAGTTGATCTTGTAAGTTTTTTCAGTAGAGTATGGCAACTTTTCTGTTATGCTCTTAGGTTGAGTACGATTTGTAGCTGCAGAATTCCTTAGTGTCGGGATATTGGTGAAGACCAATGGTAGTTTAGAAATATTATTTGAAGGGCTAAAGGAATTCATATTGCTATTAACCACTATCATGGTTAAATTATTAACAACCTGCTTGAGTTCCTTGACTTCTGACTTGAGCTGAGCGACTTCATTCAACAACGCCTGTAAAAACTAAAATTTTACAGTGCCAATTTCATCTAATATTAGGAATGAATATGTAATCGATAGTTTAATATCTAGAGCCTCATACCTAATTCATTTCATGGCACACTTCCGGATTCGACCCTTGTGAACAGTTGCCTTCTTTGTCTATGTTCCTTCGACTACTGCCATGGTTACTAATAATAGAGCAAAATAAACACATAAATAATTTATAGTTGATTAAAGACACTAAGAACTGCAGCAGTTAAAAAAACAAAATACTAAGATTTTAGTAAAATTATCAGAGGAATACAGGATGTGTTACTTCTAAGCTAATCTATTTATCTAAAGCTTTCAGGAAAAAGCATGCCGACTTTATGCAAACCCATTCCAATATTTAAAGCATACTGTTTTTTTTAAAGGCCAAAACGTTTTTTATTAAGAAACTGGCATAAAGTAAAAGATGTACCAAACACCATGCAACGAGTTACAAATCACCAAAATAAAAGTCATAACGCCCAAGAAGCTTGTTAAACGTTTTCGTATAAAAAAAATATAAAACCAGCACTAATGGCCATATAACGCCCAAGAAGCTTGAGTAAAAACTGGAAATATTACAAAAAATGTTACATGAGGCGCCGTTTCCCAGGGCTGCGGCCGTGGGAAATTTGTTGAGGCGCCGTTTCCCAGGGTTGTGGCCGTGGGAAATATGTGGGAAATATGTTACATGAGGCGCCGTTTCCCAGGACTGTGGCCGTGGGAAATATGTTGAGGCGCCGTTTCCCAGGGCTGCTGCCGTGGGAAATATGTTACATGAGGCGTCGTTCCCAGGGCTATGGCCGTGGGAAATATGGAATTAGAAACCCCCGCCTTCCTTCACTCTCTGAGTTACTTCAGAAATTGCAGTGTGGAGCCATGGACAACATGCACAAACCATGGTTCTGCCTTTATCTTCTCATCATCATCTGCTTCTTCTCTCTTCACACCTACACCTCCCTTGCAGCTTTGACCACCATCTCACCAAACCAATCTCTTTCTGGTGACCAAACTCTCGTTTCCAAAGAAGGAAACTTTGAATTGGGTTTCTTCAAGCCAGGTAATTTAGTTCTCTTTGACCAGTCTCAAAATAAAGTTTCAGTCCCTGTACGCGAACGGCGCCGCCCCAACCTCCTTCGGTCCGTCATCCTCCTCCTGGTCCAGCGCCATCTCCAGCCACCGTGCAGAGCCACTGCCAGCGGCTGCATTGATTCTGATAGTGTTGCTCCTCTGAAGTGTTGAACCCTATTTTGCATTGATTCTGATACTGTTGAGTATTCTGCTATTCTGATAGTATTAAGCTATAAATTAAAGTTTTTTAATTAAAAAAAATATATAGGTTTCCCAAGGTTAAAACCCTGGGAAATGTTTCCCAGGGAAAATTCCATGGAAAACGTTTCCCAGGGATTTTTCCGTGGGAAACTTTTCCCAGGGAGTAGTCCGTGGGAAATTTCCCAAGGGTGTGACCGCGGGGTATTTCCCAGGGCATACTCGTGGGAAACATTTCCGACCAGCTGAAAACCGAGGGATCTGAATACGTGGGTCATCCCTGGGAAATGTATATTTTCCCACGGATTTTATGGATTTCCCAGTGGGAAACAGCGAAAATTCTTGTAGTGAATAATAAAAAACGGTCGCTACATGGTTGGTCGCATTGTTTGGGTAACCATTTTTAACGACCGATAATCGGTTGCTAGTTCGGTCGCCAATGTTGGTTACTGTTAACCTATATTAGCGATGAATTTTCGGTCGCTAGACCACAATCTGTTAATGTTAACTAAAGTTTAGCGATCGAATTATTGGTTTCTAATTCGGTCGCTACACTGGTTTTTATTATTTTTTTTAAAATTTAATTTTTAAAATAATAAATTTTTTCTGTTTTTCTTTAAAGTTTATCAAAAATACTAATAAAACACGCCAAATTACTAATGAAATATACAATCATAAGAAATAATGAATATATATAAAAATAATAATCCAAAGTGTCGTACAAGAATCGTTTAAAGTCAAAAATATGAAAAAAAAAAATCAATCATGATGAGGGGGAGGTGGAGGAATCCAATCATCCTCAACGTCCGTAACACCGACGTCTGCTATCTGATCGTCCTCTGCAGTAGCATCATCAGTACTTGGCGGCGGAACTGGAGGAGGAGCGGCAGCAGGCGGCACAACCGTCAGAGCATCACCCTGAGCAACTGGAGTTTGGATCCTCATCTGCTCCAACACCAGCCGCAGTGTCTGGCCCTGCTCAATGCTCGTCTGCATCAGCTGCTGGTGTGCCTGAGTCAACTTTGCAATCTGGTTCGCCATTTGCTTCTCTCTCTTGCTCTTCTCCCGAAGCTCCGCATTCAGTTGCGTGATGGTGTACTGCATTTGGTTGAACTGCTCCTGAGGGACGGTATCGGCGTAGGAAGGAGCAGGCGTGCCGGATGATGAAGCGATAAACTCGCCTCCCAGGTGTCCGAGTCCATACACGTGCCCCTTCTTGTTCCTTCCCCCGATGACCTCCAAATAAATGGCATTATCGTCGACGGAGATAGGAGAGCTGGGTCCATCACCAGTCAAGGTCTCATCTTGTGACCGTGAGACACGTGATATGGCATCTTCCTTCTTCTCGTTGAAGCCCACCTACAAAGTATAGATGAAGAGATTTAGTTAAAATTATAATCAATATTAACAAATCATTTATAATAAATTACAAGTAAACACTAAATTGTTTTTTTTGCTTACAGCATAGTTACGGGCCTTGTCGTTGACCCATGTCCCCGACTTCAACTTCTTCGTCCTCTCCACCAACTCCATAGCAGTGGGGGGCCGCTATTTCTGTGCTGTCTGCACAGAAAAATATAATCTTAAATTCATAATAATAATTAAAAATGAAAACTAATTAAATAGTATAATAAGTCAAAAGTTTAATGTATTACCAGCTCGTCGTAGTGGGCGACGACTAAAACTCGGCAGGAAGATTTGCTCCAGCTTACATAACAAAACGGGTATCTTGACTTCCATATCCTTTAATTGATTCACATTTAGTGTTGTCGATGTAAGCTTCCTGAAAAAATGGCTAAGCTCAACAAGTGGGTTCCAAATTTGCTTCGGTGATGCGTCGAACGCAATTGGAAGCAACCGTTGCATGAACACGTGGCAATCATGACTCTTCATTCCATGTAACTTTGCTTCCTTAATGTCAACACATCTACCCTGATTGGAAGCATACCCATCAGATGGATGACATAAGACATCTTGCTCCCTCTCATGCTCACCATGTCACCTCATGTGAGCTGCAATGGCCATCAAAGAGTACAATCTTGTAAGTCTTGGCACGAGCGGAAAGTATCACATCTTTTTTAGCGACCTCTTCTTCTCAATGCCCATCCTAGTGGTTGTCTTATACCGATCCGCACCACAAATTTGACAACATGTTATGCTCTCCGCTGAATCATCCTTATAGTACAACATACATCCATTCGGGCAACAATCAATTTTCAAACACTACAGACCCAAATTTTCCACAAAATTCTTAGCATGATAAAAACTAGTTGGCATCCGATTTTATTCTGGTAACGCCTTGGACACTGACCTGGTAAGGCGATTAAAATAGCCTTCTTGCAAATTGTAGTCAGATTTGATACTCAACCATTCTATGCACATCGATAACTCCGTGTACTCCCGACATCCTTCCCACAATGGAGATCGTGCAGCACTCAACATATCATAGAATCTTTGAGCTTCGGGATTCGGATTCTCCTCTATGTATTGGGAACCCATTCCACCATCTTCTCCCCCATCTTCTTCTAGTACAACCACTACAAAAAAAAGGGTGTTTAGCGACCGAAGAAATCGGTCGCTATTCATCAAAATTCGGTCGCTAAATAGGTTAACGACCGAATTAGCGACCGAATAATGACGGTTGCTAAAACCCTGGTCGCTAAATCATTTAGCGACCGAATTTGTAATCGGTCGCTATTAGCGACCGAATTATTCGGTCGCTAATTTATAAAAACCGGTCGCTAAATTGGTCTCCTAAAACCTGTTATGTGACCAATGTTAGCGACCGAAAATTCGGTCGCTAATTCGGTCGCTAAATTTGCCACCAAATTAAAAAAAAATCAGTCACTAAATGTGTCCCCAAAACTTGTTCTAGGGACCAATTTAGTGGCCGATTTCTTTAAAAAACATATAACAAACCAAATATAAATTTTTTTATAAGCTAAAGTGTATTGAAAGAGTATAATGGGTACTCTAAACTCATAAACAAAAGAACCAAATACAAGAGGGATAAGGTAGAGATTCAACCAAAGTCGGAGAAGACAATAATGGTTGATATACTAACTATTCGTCGACCAAAAAGAATTCCTCAGCACCTAATATCTAAAACCAATCCACCGCCCAGCTATTGGCAATTTAGTGCCTAAAAGCTTATTAGGGATAACAACAGCAAAGAGATATGCTTTGTGGACTTACTCACGTGAAGAGATGTTCTTGTTGACATGTTCGCTAGAAACCAAACCACAAAAATTACCCAGAAATACATCATACCCTGCGAATAAGAAAATAATATACATGATATAATTCCAAAAAATGATGTTCCCTAAAGCACAAATATTATCTTGACAAACATAACAAACCATGATCATACGCTTCAAAAGCTGGAGAAACAACAACACCATTAGATACCCAACTGAATCCAATTCATTTTAATTTCTGCATTTCACACATAGCAATCACACTATATGATATTTCAATGCAAACTCAAACTCAACCAATATTATTCAATTGTTACATATCTTGAAACCACATATAACCAAAAGTTCAAAGATACTTGCATGCTTATACCCATTAACAAGAGTTCAACCATTTTTATCATACAAAAATCTAAAATCAACATACTGGAGTTCAAAACCAATTTACATCTCATACAACAAATAAAATTCAATAACACATTGAGCAATTGATTCAAGCATGTAGTATGTGTGTGTGTTGGTTTTCAATTTTGCAATTTACATTTCTCTAGAATTCATCTCTGAAATTTTATGAGTTGTTATTTATTTATAAACATGGTTGCTAAATTTGCTAGGGAACACCAAGGAAGTCACTGAATAAAGAAAAGTAAGCACCAACCAGGAGAGGCTTCTTAGAGCTAACTCAAAAGATTGTGAAGGATATGATCTATCACCAACTTTTTCTAAGCCTCCATCTGCTGGCTGAAAATTCTTCCCTAGCCTTTCTGTAGTAATATGTTTGTTAAGCTCTGCAAGTTTGAGATTGATAAATAATCAACACATCCAACTAAACATTCAAATTGATAAACAAATTAGTCAAATATTTACTTTACCCAAGAAAGAAAAAAAAGGAAGCAATCAGTTTTTATGTTCTTGTTTATTGGGAAAAAAATTAGAAAAGATCGAAACCATCGTAACACTTCCCCACCTTCCTCATTACCATCTTTCTTTCATCTTTATGCACTTCTTAATTAGCAAAGAAAAAAAAAAAACGATGCACTTGTTGCACTTATAGAACCATGGTGATGATTAAACAAAAGAATGATTCCAGCTATACGAGAACATGATGACATATTAAGTCACCAAAAATTCTTAGAAAATAGAAAATTATTCACATTCAAACAACACATATCAATGCAAACTCATCTATGCCGACTTAAAACAGATTATGAACCTTAACAAGTGTTAAACTTCACATTCAGGTTTTTTTTTATTCTCAAAACAACATATCATTATTTTTCCTAACACCAATTAAGTAAAGTAAATAGCTATTATCCATCTTTGAAAAATATTATGCCTTTCATCAATGAGACTTGCTATTACTCAACACAGTAACAAAGAATGAGAAATATGAAACCAATATCGACGAGAGTTTATTCAAATCATGTATATTTCTCCAGCCATCAACAAGCAGTGTAATCAAACTAATATTTTTTAGACAATTAATCAAACAGGATGAAGGCCAATATATGGTAACCCTTATCAATACAAACAAGTTCAATACATATGAAAACAATAAAATAGAAACGTTGCTGTGATTTACCAATACTGACAACAAGTGCTAAATCTTTTCTTAATCAGCAGAACACTCTTCCCTTCGACACCACCCTCTGTGATATTCTTATCCCAGAACTGAGAACAAAAACTCAGAATGAACCAAAGGACAACAAAACCAAAGTAATAACAGCAATGTATTCTCAAAGAAAAGACCCAAACTCGAAACTCTCCTTTTCCCCTTGTATTTTCGTCTTCTGTTCTCTCTACCTAGAAATTTGTTTGTATGATATGTGAGTGAGATAGAGAAGGAGAGAAGAAGAGGGGGAGAGAGACGTGAGTGACAGAGAGAAGGAGAGGGAGAGAGAGACGCGAGTGAGAGAGAGAAGGAGAGGGAGAGAGATATGTATGCTTACCGTGTGGAGGAGGTGGTGGCCGGCGAGGGGCTTCTGCGGTGCTGCGTCTGAAGAGAGGAAGAGAGGAAAAAAGAGAAATGGGGGAAGAGAGGAAGGAAATCATGATTTAGGGATTTTAGTTTTAGCGACCGAATTAATTCGGTCGCTAAATCGGTCGCTAAAATGGTTAGTTTGAAATTTGAATTCATAATTTTAGCGACCGAATTATTCGGTCGCTAAATCGGTCGCTAAAACGCTCTATTTTAATTTTTTTGCGCGCCGTTTAGCGACCGATTTTATATCGGTCGCAAAAGATAACTTAATTTTAACCGTTGCATTTAACTCGGTCGCCATTTCGGTCGCTAAAAAGTCATAAATTTATGACTTTTACTTTCCTTTATTTTGCGACCGAAATAGAGACTGATAACTCTGCTACGCTCTATTTCGGTCGCTATTTCGGTCGCTATATCAACTCTAATCAGTGTTTGATTTAGATCCTACAATCGGTCGCCATTTCGGTCGCAAACAGCAACCAACAAATTCGGTCGCTATTTTCGGTCGCTAAATAACCTTTTTTTTTTGTAGTGAACACCAACCGATGGTCCAGCATGATCCATTATCATCTGCTCGTATGGATTCAATTCTTCCTTCCGGTCACCACTTCCATAGTACGAACCTTCAAACACAATCGGGTTTAAATCAGGCAACGTCTCACCATGGTTACGCCACCAATAGTAATCAGGCATGAAGCCCTTCTCATAAAGATCGGCTACAACTCCATCCACGCTTTTGAAAGATTGACACTTACATCTTTTGCAAGGACACCTCAAATGATCACCGCCCAGCCGTATAAATCTCTCCTGGCTAACAACAAACTCTATAAACTCACCCACTCCAACTCTATACTCTTCCCTAAGACGTTTATTCCGATCCAACCTACGATACATCCATTTTCGATTCTCCGGAATATCCATTGTTGGCAATTAAATAGCCTGACCAATCCTACAATAACACTTATATATTACGGTGCATTCTAATAACTCCATCAATCTCGTTCTTATGACAAGGTATGAACCTATCCCCTTCGAGAAGAAACCTTTACCACACTCGGCTAATAATAGTTATTCCCATATTCAAATACCTTATACTTGACAAAATTTTGGCAACATTTCCCATCTGTCTCCAAGTACACGACTCGAGCACTGTGAGAATCACCGCGATCAAGTATGCACCAAGAGAACAAAAGGAAATGCATCAGACCGAGATTTCAACAAGTATATAAGACATTTGAACATTGAAATGACTATTGTACGAGTGTGAAAAAGGGTTTTTCCCAAACTGTTCCACTTGGACAATTCAAGATTCAATACAATGAGCATGCGTACCCTGAGAAGGTACGCATGCTCATTAATATTGAATCTCAAATAGGAAACTAAGGCTTTCGTAAATTAATAATTAACTCTAGAAGAAAATAAAACCATTAACCTATAAATAAAGTTGAGCTTATATATTGCAACGTAAATCAATACAAACTTAGATAAAATATTGTACCAAACATCCTATTGAGCTCTGCTCTCCACTAACAAGTAACACATAATTGTCAAACACATGCATAACTTCTAAATTATCAGCACACAATCAGTATCCAGCCTTTCAGACTGGATCACATCCTATTGAGCTCTGCTCTCCACTAACAAACAACACATATTGGCAAACACATGCATAAACATTAAATTATCAGCACACAAATCCTATCGAGAAACAACATATAAACCCACTGATCCTATTAAAAGTTTACAGCACAAACTCATTGCACAGAGTAACTAAAATGAGCTTCTCTTGTGCTCACTTGTAAGTTGTAGCTTGTATGCTAGATGGGTAAATAATAACAGAATGTAACAAATACTGTATGACAGATAAGCCAAACAGTACACACACATATACATAAAAAGTAAAACAAGAAATTCATCAAACCAGAGCATTCATATAAATAAATAAAAGATCATGGCTCATGGCTGTTAGGCCTTCATGTGATAGCATAAAAAAATTAAGCATCATCAACCAAGCATAATCTTAAAGTAGGTTAAAAGGGTATCATATAACATATTTTGAAACAAATTGCTATTTAAGGGTATCTAACATTGCTCTTTAAAATAGTGCTACCAACATAAAAAACTTTCCAGCATCACTCTTCATTTTCGTTGTCAGGAACCATGGGCACCCACACAAAGAAATTTAAATGAACCTTACACCTATATTAAAACCATTCAAAATTTTCACTTTCATGATACACTGCTGTTATACATATCAATTTGTTTTGAAGCATGAATAAATATTAGGAATAATTAAATGAACCTAAGATGAAAAACAAATGATGACAGAAAAGAGATATAACAACAGATTGACACGACAAACCATATGAAGGCAACACAATAATCCATTTTGAAAATTCAGTATTCAAACACATAGTCAATGCTGTTGTCTAGATTCACAAGTTTGTTATATTCATCACAGTACCAATACAACTCATGCATTCTCTAAAAAGTGCACCCATATTACTGACATATGGTCTACTCTTTACCATTACAGATTTACAGGGTAATGGATTTGTGAAAATAAAAATAAAAGAAGGAATTTGCAATTTTTGCTCCAAAAATACAAACACAACAGAGCCTTCAAAGAGCCAGAAAGCAGAGAGCATAGGGCAGAGAGCAGAGAGAGGGAACTTACCGGAGGTGGTGGTGGACTGGTGGTGCATGATGACTCTCAGGTGGTGGTGGCGGCTCTGCAGGGAGGCAAAAGAAAATTCAAAGAAAATTAAAAAAACAGAGCAATAGAGGGGAAGAGAGATAGAGAGAGATAGGGAGATAGAGGGAAAGGGATACCTGGGCTCGCAGTGGTGGGGGTGGGGGTGGTTGTCGCCGGACCGCGGCGGCTCGCAGTGGTGGTGGTGGGGTGGGGGGTGGGGGTGGGGGTGGGGGGGGGGGGGGTTAACAGAGAAGAGAGGGAGAGAAGAGGGAAAGGGAAATGAGGGGTAAGGAGGGGTGGCACGTGTTGGTTCGTGGTGGGGGTGGGGGTCGCTCGTGGTGGCCTCGCCGGAGGAGCTGTCGAAAAAAGAGAGGAGTTGAGCAGGGAAGGGAAGAAACAAGAGGGAAAAGGGAAAATGGGGGGGGGGGGGGGGGCGCGTGCGTTTTAGGGTTTTTATGATTAGCGACCGAAATAATTCGGTCCCTAAAATCGGTCGCTAACTGGGTTAATTTGAAATTTGAATTCATTAATTTTTTACGTGTCGTTTAGCGACCGAATAAATATCGGTCGTAAATATAATTAAAATTTAACCGTTGCATTTAACTCAGTCGCTATTTCGGTCGCTAAAAAGTTAGCATGTTTTGACTTTTATTTTCCTTTATTTAGCGATCGATAACTCTGCTACGCTCTATTTCGGTCGCAGTTTCAACTATTACCAGGTTTCATGTAGATCCTACAATCGGTCGCCATTTTGGTCACAAATAGCAACCAACAAATTCGGTCACTATTTTCGGTCGCTAAATAACCTTTTTTTTTATAGTGATAGGTCGTTTTGGTTTTAGTCCCTATCTTTTGTTTGCTTTGCTTTAGGTCCTTGAAACATTTTTTATTTTTGAAATAGGTTGCTATCGTCAACTGCTGTCGTTAAATGCTGACGTGGCAGACAGTAGTCCACGTTAGCAGTGCCATGAGGATAAAATATTTTTTTTTATTGCCACATGGCTTATTAAAATAATTTTTAAATATAATTGAGGCTTTTTTTATAGGCAAATGTTAGTATTTGTTAATATTTTTATAGGCAAATATAATTAAGGCTTAATGAAGTTTTTGGTCCTTGAAAATATAAATTGTTTGGTTTCCCCTCCCCTCCTTTTTTTGCTTTACTTTTGGTCCTTGTAACTTTTTTGTTTTTTGAAATAGGTCGCTACCGTCAATTGCTGTCGTTAAATGCTGACGTGGCAGACAATAGTCCACGTTAGCAGTGCCACAAGGATAAAATATTAATTTTTTATTCCCACATGGCTTATCAAAATAATTTTTTAATATAATTAAGGCTTTTTTTATAGGTAAATGTTAGTATTTGTTAGTATTTTTTATAGGCAAATATAATTAAGGCTTAATGAAGTGTTTGGTCCCTGAAAATATAAATTGTTTTGGTTTCAGTCCCTTTTTTTGCTTTACTTTTGGTCCTTGTAACTTTTTTGTTTTTTGAAATAAGCCTTACCGTCAACTGCTATTGTTAATTGCTAATGTGGCAACCAGAAGTACACGTCAACAATGACATGTGTATTAACTTCATATTTATTATTTGAATAAATAATAAATATTAAAAAAATTATAAACAATTGTTTTAGAAAATATTAAACCTTATGTTAACGGTGTCAAGTCGGCAAACCGTTGCATGGAAAAAGTATGTTGAGTTAAGTTTACCAGAGTGGGAAAAAGCAAGAATGTATGTTCTTAAAAATTGCATCGAATTCTCTCCATTTATTAAGTAATTTTTTAGAAAACTATTTGTTTATATTTTATATAAATATATAATTGACTGTAGCGTTATAATTCTTTTTTTTTTTAATGTTCAAACACAAGGAAGAATCAGAGAAAGAAAATCCACAACATGGGGAACTGAGACATTAAAAAGAATATTATAAATGGTTTAAAAGACATGTACGTATAATTCTAGATTTGTCTACTATTATGTAATATAGCTATTATATGACTTATATGATAACTTATGTATTATTTTATATTTTTGGACATGTTACATTTTTGAAAACAACAAAGATAAAATTATGAATGAATCATTATTTGACTTGGCTTGTGGGCCTGATACACCTGCTTTTCGATATACAAGTTATCTCATAAATGGTTGGAGGTTTACTGAAAAGGATCGTGATATACATTTAAAATCACAGAACATCGGGATCTTAGTCACAGGCGATGAGAGTACAGGTAACTTTGATTACTTTGGTGTCTTGAAAGATATTATTGAATTGACCTATTCTGGTGGAAATAATGTTATTTTATTTAAATGTGATTGGTGTGATGTGTCTTCTAAAGGAAGAGGATATAAGGAAGATAAATATGAATTCTTTCTTATCAATGTGAATCGTAGATTGAACACTAATGAGCCATATGTTTTAGCCAAGCTCAACAAGTGTATTATGTCAAAGACACCAAGGACCCTTATTGGCTAGTTGTTGTGAAGACAAAGCCTCGAGACTTATATGATATGCCCGAGGAAGCAACACATGAGGCATGTCAAGAAAAATGATGAGAATGGCCTGCTTGATCCGTCGTATGCCTAATATAATAGGTGATGAACAAGTGATGTCTTTGAATAGGGATGACTTAGCACGACCTAAAGTTCATGGAAATCCAGTTATGCCTACAAAAATTGTTGAATAATTAGTATTATAGGTAACTTTGTGAAACAAACTTTGTTATTAATAACTATGTTTAGTATTTCTTTCTTGAAATTACATATTGTTTTTAGTGCATAGTTAATTATTGTAACACCGTATTCAATTGTTTAATTATTTTAATGTTAACTAAGTATAATGAAAACCCACTCAATTTATATTCTAACGGTTATTATAAATTAGTAATAAAATAACTATTAATAATAATTGCTACTTAACAAATTTTTAACAATTAAGTAAAACAACAATAGCATAAAGAACGATCAAGACAATTATTTCTTTGGGTTTCCACGAACGCACTAAATTGCATCTCCCAAAACATTCTCAACGTCTCGTGGGGTTGTTTGTTCAAACACTAGCCCTCTATAATAGCATTATCCTTTTTTCCTTTCAAGCAAAAAATCTTGAAATTTTGGTAAAAAAAATTTGATTGCCAGAATAAGATATAATTTATATTATATAAGAGGAAACAATTTGTGATTATTGATTTATAACGGCGAATTGTCGGTTAGGAATTATTATGAATAATATTAGCGATAAATTTTTGTGACACATATTTTGGTCACTAATGATAAATTTATAGTGACGAATTGTCACTCGGTCACTATTCTAAATAATATTGATGACGAATTATTTGTGATACATATATTTGTCACTAACAATAAAATTGAGTGACGAACTGTCACTTAGTCATAATTATGAATAATATTAGTGATAAATTAGTTGTGATGCTTATATTTTAGTCATTAATAATAAATTTATAGTGACTATTGTCGCTTAGTCACTATTATGAATAATATTAGTGACGGATTATTTGCGGCGCATAACAAAATTATGATGATTGTCGTTTAGTCACTGTTGTGGATAGTATTAGTGACGAAATAATACATAGTTGACCAATTTTATATTTGTCACTAAATTTTGATCACTAAAAATTACATTTCATGTAGTGAAAACCCAACCATACTTGATCCATTTAAATTACAATGTTCTGACTGTTGGCCCCGTAAAATAAACTTACATCTCCTAGTCTCCCTTCATTTAATTCACTTTTCACTCAATAAAATAACCCATATCCCTAGTATCTATTGTACAATCGTCCCACTCCCACAAACCAAAGACACAATCTTCACTTCAACGATTGAACCACTTCAATTCATCACCTATCGGGCTTCCACCACTTATGCTATTGACACTGACGCTCTCAAAGAAAATCCAGATGGAGAGGATCCAACTTATTACAGGCGAAGATGGTATCAAGGCGTTGTTGGGATGATCAGATGCATACATCCTCATACACAAAGGGTTGCTTCTAGCCAATATGACATTTTGAACCTTGGAGGCATTGGTTTTCTTAATCTATTACGAATTAATAAGGTTTACTTGTTTCTCTTAAATAAAATTAAAAATATATTTACATACATTTAATTATATTTTACCATTTATTTTGACAAATTTGAAGTTATAACCTAAATAATAAAATAAACTTCATACTTCAAATTTTATTTTTATAGTTATATCATAATTAAAAATTAATTTTTATCCTATTTTTGAGAACATCCGTAAAAAATATTTATATTTTAAGAGTTTAAATAAATTAAAAATAAAAATTAAATACTAGAGAAGAAGAAAAATTTAGAAAATTTAAAAATAAAGAACTAAAACTCAGACAAATAAAATAAATAAATTGTTCACAAGACAATAGAAGTATAAGAACTAACATTGAGTACTCCCAACATTATATTATTTTACCACAACATAATTGTCAAATAAAAAGGGTTGTACCAACGAAACAAAGGTATTAAAACAACCTTTACATAACATAAATATTGAAGTTGAACCAATGGATCATATCAGAACACTTGAGGCTTAGGAAGCAAAGCCTTTCTTCAAAGCTTCAATGGTTTTAACATCAATCCTAAAGGAAGAAGCCAAGATACCATCATCAATGGGGGGTGTGGAGTTAAATATATTGAAAGGAACCACTATAATTCCAGGATAGGCACTACTAAATGCAGCCAAGCCTTTAGCAGTCTTCTTTTCAGCATTGTGAGTGTAATGAACAAGACCCTTTGGAACAATAAACAAGTCTGCAGGTTGTAGTGTCTGAGTGTAGAGCTTATTGTTTTGGTCAATGAACCCCACTTGAACGGAACCATTAAGAGCAATGATTAGCTCAGAAGAACGAGGATGAATGTGTGGAGGGATGGTGCTACCAGGTTCTTGTTGAACAGCAAAACATGACACACTTTGTCCATCAAGTGCTGGAAATGTTGTCTTGTCTGCCTGCTTTATCTTGAAACCCGGGGATTGTGTACCTAGTATGTCACGGAAGGCATGAGAGGTGAAGAAGTTGGCATCAACTGTGGTCACATTGGGAGGGACTATGTAGTCAGATACAATGTCTGGATCACTAGCAATTGTTGTTTGCACAATGGCAAGAGCAGAGATGATTAGTGATAGGAACTTAAGGGTAGTACTTGAATGCATGGTGTGGTATAGGGTTGTGATGTGATTGTGTGATAGAGCTTTGAAAATGTTTTTACCTTGTAAGATGGAGTGCTTGGCCTTTTGATTGGTAGACCTTTGAATATATATATATATATATATATATATATATATATATATATATATATGCTTGCAGATTCGATGATTTTGAATTATTTTAATTTATTACTTTAGTTATTGTAATGAATTATAATACATGCAGATTTTATTATACATTAATAGAAATAAAATTGCATTAATGTTTAATTAATTATAAAGAATACATTTTTTATTTTATCTTTTTGACTAAATGAGTACCTATTTTATTATTATATATTAATATATTAAAAAGTAAAATTACCTGAAAAAGAAAATAATGATTCTATCAACTAATTGTCAAATTAAATGTTAATAGAAATAATTAATAGGTAAATTTGCAACGGCAGATTCGGGATTTATTAACGCGCACTTTAACAACGATTTCGGGATGCACCGCTTTAAAAAATGTATGGAGGTTTTTAAAACTGCTCTCCCACAGAAGCACTATTAAAAAATATACATTTGAAAGCGTTTTCCCAAGAAAACACTATATATCTTTATCCCATACCTTGTTTTGAAAAAATGCGGACAAACATTATTAGAGTTTTACCGTAAAAGCGCTATCTTAATATATACTTTTAATAGCGTTTATACATACAAACGCTATTAGCTATTGAAAGTTAAACATAATAGCGCTTGACTGAGGAAGCGCTATCTTTCTTCGTTTAAAAACGTTGTGCGTGTTAGTTGTCATAGTTCATATATGAACGCAAAGAAAACCCGATTTTCAACGCATCGAAAACTACCCCTAATCAATTCCACCTTAATAGCTCATTGAACCCTAAGCCAATTTCTCCTATAAATAACTCTCCTGTGTATCAATGTGTGTTCACATGTTATAATCCCACGCTACAAATTTTATAAACTCTCCTTCTTCTCTGTATTCTTCATTTCTTTAGATCTCTTATGACTTATGGGTTATGAGTCACACTATAATCCAGAAGAGGGCAGTCGCTCCAAATTAAAAGTCAAGACATACGAGAAAAAGATATGAGCAATTGAGACGCCCAAGAAACGAGGGTTGCATCATCAAGAAGTTGCTGCTCTCACTACAAAAAATAAAATGTTTAGCGATCGAAGAAATCAGTTGCTAATCCCCAAAATTCGGTCGCTAAACGTGTTGGCGACCGAATTAGTGACCGGAAAATGGGCATAGCAAAAACCTGGTCGCTAAGGATTTAGCGACTGGTTTTTTTTTTTTTGTCGCTAGTGTTTGTAATTTGGTCACTACGAGCTTAGTCGCCCGCTTCATTTAACCAAATTTGGCAACTGATAAAGTGGTCGCAATTTCGATCGCTAAATCTTCTACTAACCAATTTTGCGACCGAAATTTCGGTCGCTAAGGCAATATATAATTTATTTTATTTTAAAAACACTAGTGCAATAAGTGCTTTTTACGTCAGAATACCGACTGACGTAAATACAGCTGACGTTAATAGTTAATATTTTAACGTCAGTTGAGAACTGACGTTAAATATAAAACTATTAACGTCAGTTCTTTAACACAACTGACATTAATTTTGTAAAAATTAACGTCAGTTGTTTAAACAACTGACGTTAAACATAAAACTATTAACGTCAGTTCTTTAAGATAACGGACGTTAATTTTGTTAAAAATAACGTCAGATGTTATAAAGAACTGACGTTAAAGGTTTTAATTTTAACGTCAGTTGTTTATTACAACTGACGTTAATAGTTTTATATTTAACGTCAGTTGTTTGATACAACTGACGTTAATAGAATTTTTTTTTTAAATTCAGTTTTAAAATATCACTCCCTTCAGCTATCCCTGCATTCAGTAAATATCCCAGTAACACAGAATATCACACACATTACAGAATTGCAAAGGAAAAATGGAACAATGATCCATATGTATGCCTGCTCAGAAACAATATATATTTATTAACATAGGTTATAACTCAAAATAAATACAGAAATATAAATAAAAATAAATGTATACTAAGTTTAAAAACTACCTATATCAATATCCCTTCGTGATGATCATCACGAGTGGCATGTACATCGTCCACCTGTATCTCATCGATTATAGTAGGCATGTTTGTTGAAAAAGAAGGTGTCTCAGGAATATCAAGATTTGAATCTTCATTTTCATCACTACCATTATACATGCTTTTTCCTTGGAGAACCACGGACAACCTTTTGTTAGAAGGATCGGTGATGTAGAACACTTGTTTTGCTTGGGAAGCCATTATGAAAGGCACATTTATATTACCTAACTTGTTGAGGTCTACCAATGTGAACCCCAATTTGTCGGTTTGTACACCACCGTTACTATCAACCCACTTATATTTAAATACCGGCACCGTAAGCTTAGTGTAATCGAGCACCCAAATATCTTCAATATATCCAAAGTAAGGTGTCGGTGCTTTAACGGGTTTTGTGTCCTTTGCACTAGAGAAGTGCATTGCTTCGGCCACGATCATAACCCCACTATTTTGCATGGTACTCTTGTTATCTTGTTCCTTTGTATAAAAGGAAATGTTATTTATGTCGTATCCGCTCCAACATATGACGTTGAAGCTAGCCCCACGTGCTAGCCATCTTACGTCATCAGAAGCAGTACTACCATCCTTAAGCATTTCTTCCTTGAACCATGGTAAAAAAGTCTTGTTATGCTTGTTCAACAACCACCTTTCGCTCATTCGAGGGTTTTCTTGATTGACTTTTCTTTTATGTTCAAATAAGAAAGGCTGAACACATTCGATGTTGTTCAATACATACAAATGTGCTTGAAGCACTTCCTCCCGATCCTTCCTATTAATTCTTAAGCCATGTGTACCCTTACCTTGTCATCTGATCTCATCATGCCGACGCTTAGGAACCCCTATAGGATCCGTGTTATGAAGGTAGTCCGAACAAAACTCAATAGCTTCTTTTGCAACATACCTTTGAACAATAGATGCTTCCGGACGATGAGGATTCTTCACGTACCCTTTCAAGATCTTCATGTAGCGCTCAACTGGGTACATCCATCTCAGAAAAACCGGCCCACATAATCTAATCTCCCTCACCAAATGAACAATTAAGTGAACCATTATGTCGAAAAAGGAAGGAGGAAAATACATCTCCAATCGGCACAAGATTGTAGCAGCCTCAACTTCCAAGTCATCCAACATACGGGGGTCAACGACTTTGCTACATATAGAATTGAAGAATGAGCACAACCGAGTAATGGCATGTCTCACATTTTTTGGAGCAATACCACGAATAGCAACGGGCAGAAGTTGTTGCATCAAGATGTGACAATCATGAGACTTTAAGCCAGCCAATTTAAGATCACTAGATACAAGCCTCTTCATATTTGAACAGTAACCATGTGGAACTTTGATGCCCTGAAGACACCCGCAGAAACTTTGTCTCTCTTTTTTTGACAAAGTATGACATGCTGGCGGCAAATAAGTCCGCTTACCATCCTCAACAACTGGAGCTAACTGCTCTCGTATACCCATAGCAATGAGGTCGAGACGAGCATTCACACCATCCTTTGTCTTGCCCTGAATGTTGAGAAGCGTCCCGATCACACTATCACACACATTTTTCTCCACATGCATCACATCAATGCAGTGTCTGACATCAAGCTTGCGCCAGTATGGAAGATCAAAGAATATCGACCTCTTCTTCCATATGTTTTTCTCGGCAGCTTTACCTTTCTTTTTGGACTTGCCGAATATAACATCGATGTCCTTTACCCTCTGATAAACCTGCTCTCCAATTAAGGCCGCCGGCGCTTCTTCTGTCTCTTGGCATCCATTAAAAGCTTTTTTCATCTTACGATATGGGTGATCACGTCTAAGAAATCTCCGATGCCCAAGGTAAACCGTCTTCTTTCCATGATGCAACTGAGTGTAGCATGTGCCTTCTTCACATATAGGGCATGCTTTATGCCCCTTGACACTGTACCCGGACAAGTTACCGTATGCTGGAAAGTCGTTGATGGTGCAAAATAACATGGCACGAAGCTTGAAAGTCTCATGAGAATACCCATCAACTACATGAACACCTTCCACCCACAGTGTTTTCAAGTCTTCAATCAAGGGACCTAGATAAACATCTAAGTCATTTCCCGGTTGCTTTGGGCCCGAAATCATCATAGACAACATCATGTATTTGCGCTTCATGCACAACCAAGGGGGCATGTTGTAAATTACCAACAGAACAGGCCATGAACTATGAATACTACTCATGTTACCATAAGGATTCATTCCATCCGTAGCAAGTCCAAGCCTTAGGTTTCTTGGCTCATCGGTGAAATCCGGAAACATAGTATCGATATTCTTCCATTGCATAGAATCAGCAGGATGACGAACCTTTCCATCACGTTTCCTCTCATCATTATGCCATCTAAGATTCTTCGCATCTTTCGCATTGGCAAACAATCGCTTGAACCTTGGAATTATTGGAAGATACCACAACACCTTCGCAGGAGGACCCTTTTTTCTCACATCATCAAGATCATCATCATCATCACCACCCTTCACTTTGTATCGTGATAACCCACATTTGGGGCAATCGTGATTGTCTTCATGAACACCGGTGTACAATATGCAATCATTGGGGCATGCATGTATCTTCTTATACTCCATACCCATAGGACACAATACCTTCTTGGCCTCATAGTTACGGTCAGGCAATGTGTTGTCCTCCGGAAGAAAGTCTTTCAACACTTCAAGCAATTCCGTGAAGCTTTTATCGGTCTAACCATTTCTCGCCTTCACACAAACCAATTTTAGCACCACCGACAACCGTGTATGAGTAGTACACCCTGGATATAAAGGCTTATCCGCATCACCGCACAACCTATCATACACATGAGCTCGATGAAAAGATTCTTGTCCAATGTCATGGATCATGTCCTCTACTCGATCATCCTCCATAACTATGTCAACGTCCTCACTTTGGGAGACACTTGCCGTACTACTCAACAACACATCACCATGCCATATCCATCTTGTATAACTCAAGCAAATCCCTTCACAAATCAAATGAGTACGTATATCCTTCACCGTACATTTCTTCGTATTCAAACACTTGACACAAGGACAACAAAACATTCCATTACTATTAGGAACATTCCTTTGAGCAAATTCTATAAATTCTCCCACCCCTTCAAATACTCAGCACTAGTGCGCTTACAAACCATCCAACTACGATTCATAACTAGATAGGTCCTGTAGATATACAAAACATATATCCAATATAAGGACAATACGGGATATTGAAAACTATAGTTTTTGAAGATTGCCAAGATCTGGTCACGGCCTGGCAGTGATGTCCATCACGGCCATAACGTGCCAACTGAACCAGACCATCACAGGCAGAACTGATCACGGCCTAGCCGTGATGAGCATCACGGCCGTGACAGATCAACCAGCAGAGCAACATGCACTCAAAACCAAAATTAGAGACATTCCGAACAACTCAAACTCACGGTTTCAAGTTTCAACTACTGAGACTACAGTTTCAACATACACTCAAAACCAAAAATAAAAAAAAATGTGCCCTAAAGACTCACCAGAAATAAGTGCTCGCGTGGTGGTGGGGAGGGGAGCTCGAGTGGTTACTGAGAGCAGAGGGACAAGGAGAGTTAGTGCGCGGGAAGGGGAAAGAGAGATGTCAATTTATTGCAAAGAATGAATGGAAAGACAGAGTTAGGGTTAAGAGTGTACCTCACGGTGGTTGCGAAGAAGCCCTCGCGGTGGTTGCGGTGGAGATGAGCTCGCGATTAGGGCAGAGTGAGAGTGAGAGTGAGAGTGAGGGTTGAGAGTGAGGCTTGAGCGTGATGAAAAGAGAAAAGAGACGTACAGAGCGAAGTGCAGAAGGCGCGCGGGTGTAAACCAAAATAAAACAACATTTGACGTCAGTTGTTTGTAAAGACTGACGTTAAAGGTCATATATTTAACGTCAGTTGTCTTAAGAAACTGACGTTAAAAGTGTATACGTTTATCCAAAAACATTAATTCCTTTGACTATTTATTTAATTGAAGTAAAAAATCAAACTTTTAATGTCAGTTGTATTAAACAACCGACGTTAAAAATAAATATTTTTTATTTTAAAAGCACTTTTAACGTCAGTTGTTGAAGACAACTGACGTTAAAAGTGTATCAGTTTCTGCAAAAAAATTCATTCCTTTGACTACTGTGCTAACCCATGCACCTTGAAACTTAATCCTCTTAATGAGCATTAAGTTTATAGATAAGTTTTCAAGAAAATCAGAGAGACTCTATTCTATATATAAAGTGCCATTCTTCTGTATCAGTCTGTAAATACACCCTCTTCTTTTCCTCTATATTTCGTGCGTTTTTTATTCCTTCACAATATGGTTCTATCACATTTGAGACTTTTGTTATTTCTTCCTATACCTAGACTTAAAGGTCTCTATCTTAATGGTCAAAAAACTTCTGAGGTTGAGTAAATCACATAATATGACTCCCTCACTTTATTCCATCTCCTCCCCAAGTGACCGTGGATAAAGCACAGATGGAGCATCAAGGACTTCAAATGAGCAGGGAGGGGATCGATGCATCCATTGGAGTTTCTGAGGACAGAACTGAGAAGAAATTGATGTTGAAGCAGAAACTTTTTAATATTTTAGTGCTATGTTGCAGAAATTTTTTATCTTTTAATCATGTAATTGTAACTTATGAATCGCTTCAATGAGATACGATTTGATTATACATATAACACTTTTATGTTAAGTGTTTATTTATTTTAATTTTCACAAGAATATGTTTACTAATTCAAGCTAATTAATGAAGATTAAAAATAAACTTGTTTAATATTTACAAAGTTCTTTACACAACTGACGCATATAGTGATTTAATATTTACAAATTGCCACCACCTCATTTTTAACGTCAACTTAATTTATGACTGCCAAGTTCCCGTATATTACATTATTTCCAATATTCATTCTGCACGTTTATAATATATAGGATTATTTACGTCAGGTATTTATTATACTGAAGTAAAAATCACACTTTTAAAGTCAGTTGTATAAAAAATTGACGTTAAAAATAAATATTTTTTATTTTAAAAACACTTTTAACGTCAGTTGTATTAAACAACTGACGTTAAAGGTGTATAAGTTTCTGCAAGAACATTCATTCCTTTGACTACTGTGCTACTTACCCATGCACCTTGTAACTTAATCCTCTTAATGAGCATTAAGTTTATAGATAAGTTTTCAAGAAAATCAGAATAGCTTAGTAACTTCATCCCCTGCTCCTATAAATAGGTTCCTTCCATCCTTTTAATTTTCTGCTTCACAATATGGCTCTGCCATGGAGATTAACTTCATCACTCTTTCTTCCTATTCCTAGACTCAAAGATCTTTGTCTTAATGGTCAAACAACTTCTGAGGTTGTGTAAATCACATAACATGGGTGATAAGGTTGTGTAAATCACATAATGTGAGTTGCTCACCTTATCATCTTTCCGGAGAATCGGCAGCTACAGCTCCATAACCTCAGTTTTGGAAGCAAATGACTGTTCCAAGACCATTGCTGAAACAGATCGGGTGCACCCTTGCTCAGCCGCTCTGGAAAACTCGGTCGCTCGACTCTCCTCTCTCTTGCTCACCCGTGAAGGGAACGAAGCCTCAACAAATGTTTAGGATTTTAAACCCTTTCAATGTAACTTTTTATAGGATTTTAAACCCTTTCAATCTTCTAGATATCGATCTGTATTACACTTCATGAATGAGATCCGGTTTGGGTTATTGATTCAACTTATACTTCGTACATATATTTTAGTTTTCAAAACAGAAACACAAAACATCAAAGCAATTGTGAAACTGAAACTTTGAGGAAGGCAATGCGGAAGGGTATGTATACTAGATAAAAAAATTATTAAAATAACCTTTAACGTCTGTTGATGAAAGAACAGAAGTTAAAAGTGAAGTGACTCACTTTTAACGTCAGTTCAATGAAGAACTGACGTTAAAAGGTTCACTTTTAACGTCAGTTGTTTATTGAACTGACGTTAAAAGTGAGTCACTTCACTTTTAACGTCAGTCCTTACAACAACTGACGTTAAAATTGAATTAATGAAGTCTGATATTTACAAAACTGCCACCGCCCCTTTTTTAACGTCTAGCTTTTGGTTAACTGACGTAAACCTTTACCGTCTAATGTATATTTTCCACTAGTGAAAAATGAATTTTGATTTACAACTAGCAGCCGAGTTTGTAGTGGTTATTTCGGTAGCTAGTTTTTTTTATTTTTTATGTTATTTTTTGTTTATTTGTTTATGTTTTATTTTTTGGATTTATTTTTAACGTGTTATTATGCTAATAGATACTTAAAATTCAATTTATTAATAAACTATGATTAAAAAACATTTAAAATATTAAATACTCATCAAATAAATATACCAAACAAAACTACATTGCACATAAATGTCAACCATAAAAATGTATAAAATATAGTATCAAAGATAAAAGAAAATTGAGTTGGAGGCGGAGGTGGGAACTCGTCCTCATTGTCGGTGGCGGCGTCCTCAATGTGCTCATCCTTTGGAGCAGCATCAGCAGCAGGATCAGGCGCAACTGGAGGAGCTGCAGGAAGCACAACTGGAGGAACTGCAGGCTGCACATTAGGAGGCTGGATCCTCATCTACTCCAACACCAACTACAAAGTTTGGCCCTACTACATAGTCATAAGTATACATATCCAGATAATGGCGGAAATACCAATGCCAGTAAAATAACAACAAACTGGAAATATGTTTATAATAATAATAATGACATAGACACAAGACTTATCATACTGGCCAAAAACAAAACAATGACAGAATGTCAATCCTAAAACTATAATAGTCTCGGATGATACACCGTCACGTCGTGAGAATACTTCTCACTTCTACTACTCAAAACCCATTCTCGTTGTGTCCATGCGTCCAAGCCCAATCAAACTCCAGCTGTGTGTGATGGCGAAACAGTACTGTCGTCATCTTCGCCAATCATAAAAAAACACAGAACCAGAAAACACAGAAAATGAGGTGAGCTTCCCATTCATCTTCAGATAAGGCAAATATGCAGTAGCGCGACTCTCAAGTACACACAAATATAAAAGATCAAATATATCATCATTCACCTCATAATAACATCATTCTTAACGTCGAATTAATGTTTCGCAGAAACATGACCACAGGACCACACATTCCTAGATAGAAACATCTAAGACTCGAGGAATGACCTCTGATCCCTATACCATGGTTTTAACAACAGACGGAGAGAGTGGTTCGGAGGATTGTTCCAGACTACGCCAGCCTTGGGCAATAGAATGCGTCCATAGTCATCGCAGTGCACATTGGTTTTTTCGGGAACATCCTACACTATCAGTAAACACGTAGTGTCTAGTTGAGTATGTCGACGCATTGCAAGATTACCATGCCACAGAAGGAGCTACCAACTGAGCCCTTGTGAGTATTTCATGCCCCGACATCCCCTAGCATCAATAGATCGTCACTACGGAATTCGTACCCGCATTAAAGTGTTAGCTAGATCTCCTAGGCATAACGACCTTACAGAACATAGTTTCACTATGTGTTTAGGCAAACTTTGGCAGAAAAATGCATTCTTCTCGTCTATCCACCAGATGACCTCCTGATTCCAACGGAATCTATTCAACGTGCTTTATCAGATGCTAGCTGTTCTTAAGTCCGAATCACAGGTACTTAACATCGAGCTAACGTTCTTAAGTAACCTTTCATCTTTGTGCAAAGGTATTTTAAAACACTGGATTAACAATCCTAGCACATTATGAGATTGGATCACAAATCCAATTATATATTTGTTCACACTTTTCTAATTGAGCCTTTCTCTTGGCTTCCAAGAAATCAAATACTTCTTAGTCTGTTAAGTCTTATGGATAATAAATTATCCATAATTTATGACATGAAGTCTTGTTCCACTATACGTCATAAATTATTACGTGCATATTTTCACCAAGTCTTTCATGACTTAGGTTTTGTAATTTATCGTAAAAACTCGTCCTCACGGACTAAAATCGTTTTTGTTTTTTAAAACCAAAACCTTTGGTTAAAACAAAGTATTTTGAAATCAGTTTTCCTCATAATCTCTAAGTATCAAAATCTTCAAAGCATTGTTCTTAAAAATCTTTGAAAACGTTTAACAACGGTTTCGCTACTTTTTATTGAATTAAGGTCTAAAAGCCATACTTTTGAAAATATGGTTCTTCACCTCAAATATATCATTTTCTTACTTTAAACTCCTCTTATGAACAAGTTGAAATACTGATTTTACAGTGACATTCTCATTTACATGAAATTTCTGAAAAACTTCTCCAAGCATCGTTAAGTTAAAAATCGCGTAATTTCTTTTTAAACGATTTTAAACACTAATGGTCTAAAACTTATGTTGGGGTTTTGAGACACTTAATTATGCATGAAAAACAGTGTCTCTCTGTCCAAAAACTGTAATTTTCTAAAATTGCCATTTAGCCCATAAACTTTCATTAATTATAAAAAGGTCCTTATTTACTCAAAACCTTATAACTTTTTATTTAAAACTCCAAATTACACCAAACCAACTCCATTGAGAATGATTTTCAGTTACCAACAATTTTCCCAAAAATTATATTTTTGGGTCTCATATCCTTCAATATTTGCTAATAGGTCCTTAATTATTAAAAAGTCTATAACTTTTTATATATTAATTCAAATGACCTCAAACCAATTTCTGTGGTTTCCTCTCATCAAGGACTGCCATCACAATACACAAAATGTGAATTTCAGGACAGTCCCCGAAAATTCCCAGAATTTGCATTTTAGTCCCTAAGGACTCATAAAATCATAACTTTCATTATACACATCCAAATCAATCCAAACCAATTTCTATAGTCTTATATGATCATGTAATACTCATATAAGTTATTCAAACAATTTATAACATCATGGAACTCATTTATCTTAACATGGCCGAATGGCCTTATTTTTGCATGTTAGGCATTTTTTGTTTCACAAACAATCAACAATATATGAACAAGATTTCACTTAAAGATCAATCATACCAATATGAACATATACCATAGTTAAACATCAACC
The DNA here is from genome assembly GCA_030762895.1 of Sophora flavescens. Taxonomy (NCBI): domain Eukaryota; kingdom Viridiplantae; phylum Streptophyta; class Magnoliopsida; order Fabales; family Fabaceae; genus Sophora; species Sophora flavescens. The sequence continues at coordinate 45,444,395 of CM061070.1, forward strand.
AAATCCTCCAAGAGGATCACACACATATATAAATAAGTTACACCACTTCATATGCTTAAATACTTCATGACCATATATATACACTAAAAACTACCAACATATCTACCCTAAGGTAGGATGATGGCAGACTCCCCCATACCTTTGTTGATCCCTTGAAATCAATTAGCAAGATTATGGTGTTCGCCTAGAGCTTCAAGGTTTGTATCCACAAATCCTACCCATGAACAACCAACCAAGAAAACAAGTTAAAGATTGAAGAAAAACACCTAAACCCATATAGACATAGGTTCGGCCAAGCTAAGGAAAATTAGATAGAGATCTCCAAAATTTTCAAGCTCTTGGATAATGAAAATAGAAGTCATATGGAGATCATAGAAATTTATCTCACATTACAATTATTTTTCTATGATTTTCTAGAAATATTTAAAGTTCTAGATCTAGAAATGGAGATTTGTGAAAAACTTGATGAACATGAAGATTGATGGATTATTTATGAAGCTAAGATGATTAGAAATAGATTCCTCACCTTAGAATGAAGAAGTTTGATGAAGTAAATGAATGGACTTAATGAACTTCTCAAGAAAACAAGTGATGTTCCTGGTGTTTTTGTGAGAGAAAGTGATGAAGTAAATGAAATGAAATATTTGCTAAGTGTGGGGAGGGAGCTGCGGTTTTGGCAAGGAATAAGTGAGGAAATGAGTCTTTTAATCTAAACAAGTATCCACGGTTGAGATAAATTGACCAAGGTTAAGTTAGAAAATAATATAATAACTTAACTATAGTTAATTATAACTTAACTATGGTTAAAAGTAACTATGATTAACAAACATGTGGCCAAGAATAAAGGAGAGGTGTGGCTGCCCTTGGACCACATGAATTAACCTTGGTTCCTTAACCATGGTTAAAATTTAACTCTACGTCAGTTAGGTTAAGCTTAGGGGTATTTTGGTCATTTCACTTGAAAATTCCCGATTTCTAAAATTTGAGGCCGATCTCCTTGTCCCTATGCTACATCAAACTCCCCTAATACCTCAGCTCCATATTCGACTCTGTAGTTTACCAATCTTAGGTTTTTACTCGTTTTTCTAAAAGATTACGCCCGAATAAAATAATATTATTTCATTGCTAACGAATTTTTACGAAATGTGGAAAATCGTTCGAGGCGAAATATAAAACCTAATGGTTTCTTTCACGAGTCGAAATTAGGTTTTCTGCTCAGTAAAATCTTACTGTCAGTGAAAACGCAGAAAACATAGACCGGGTTTCATCTGAATTTTCAACCCAAAACTTCCCCGTAACCTTATAAAAATAAGTATAACAGGGAAATGACCTTAGTTTCTTCAAAGTCATTTTATAAGTCTTGAATAAAATATAAACAAATATATACATATATAAATATTTACCGATATTGAAGAACATGGAAAATCGGGGTGTTACACAGATAGTCATTAAAATCTTGGCTTAAGTATCCTTCATCACGATCTGAACGTATGGCCATAATACTTTTGCCAAGTTGGTTCTCCACTTCAATCTTGAACTCTTTGAACTTTTCAAAAGTTTCAGACTTGTGTTTCATAAGATAGACAAATCCATATCTACTTAAATCATCAGTAAATGTGACGAAGTAAGGAAAACCCACCTTTTAGAAAACTTGTTTAGAGGCCCTCATACATCACTATGCATCATGCCAAAAGATCACCAACCCTTTCATCTTGATCGGTGAATGGGGCTTTAGTCATCTTCCCCAACAAGCAAGATTCGCATGCATCAAATGATTCATAATCGAATGAGTTCAACAGTCCATCCTTATGGATCTTGGAGATGCGTTTCTCACCTATATGGCCTAAACAACAAAGCCAAACGCATGTAGGGTTCAAATCACTTGGTTTTATCATTTTTTTCGCATTTATATTATAAATGGGCATATGAGGATTAAGGACACAAAGTCCATTATCCAAAAACTTGCTAGCATAGAAAATATCATGTGACTGATGTTTCTACCAATAGCTGGAACATGATAACATTTATTTAGTTTCAAAACAAGCCCCGAAGACAAAGTCAAAAACTTCTATAGTTAATGCAGCAACTTTTGCTCCATTTCCTATTCACATATTGACTTCACCTTTAGTCAACGTCCTACTCCCTTTGATCCTTCAGATTAATGTGAGATCCAAATGCAGTATCAAATACCCATGATTTTGAAGTAGATTGACTTCTACATCAAAATACTCGAAGAGGATGTCATACTTCCTTTCATTAAACTCTTTCTGGTATCTCTAGCAGTTTTCAAATGTCTGGTCAAACCTTAATGAAAACAACTACCTTCCTTTGCAACCTTGCCTATTAGCTTCAAGACAGAAGTACTAGACTTGAACTTGTTCTTGCCCTTGTTTTTCTCCTTGTTTAGCAGACTTAAGGTTTTCCCTTTCAAGACTATCACAATAGTCTACCCTTTTCTAATGAAGAGACTCTACTCGGGAGTTGTCAACTTCCTTGCAATCTCTAGTAGAGGTTTGTCATAATCATTCACAATGATTTGACAAGAACTATCCGACAACAATTGCAAGATAATATCAATGGCCAACATTTGGACTAAAGGAAAGTCCAGCTTACTTGGTTATCAATGTACTCAATAGTATGAAGCACGTGGTAACTGTCTGGATTTCCTTCTGGCATTTCGTAACTGAAAAAGGTCGGGATGACTTGTGGTTGTTATGCTTTGTATGCTCTCAACAAAGCATCATGAATTGCATGATCATATCACACGCCTTCATGGTTGCAAGCATGAGGAATCCTACATCCAGGACATCGACTTGATGCTTCTCATAAGCATCATTTTCTATCCTAGTAGGAACTGGTTGCTCGAGAATCATTTTCTCTAGAACAAACAACTCTTTCTCATACTTGTTGACAATCCTCAAATTTTGTACCAAACCAGAAAAATTAATTCTGGATACCTTGTCCTTCTCAAGGACAAATCGCAGAAATAAATTACTGTGTTTTATGTTATGGTAATTCTAAATATAGAAACATGCAAAATATAAGTATCATGATAAAACATATTTAATAAGGTCTTTTATTAAATATGCTCCCACTATTTTACTCAAATCAATAACCCTCATTATAACTCAAAAAATCCCATTGGAAGATTTTCTAGTGAGACCAAGATCCAAATTTCACTTCGTTCTAAGTAAGCTTTGGCTGATCATCCAAAACTTAGCTATTTAGGTAGGAAACTCCTTTCCAATTACATCAAATGTGCAACAGGAATTTAGCCTAAGATCGTTTTAGTGTAAGAGTAGTGAGTAGTAGGGAGAAAAGTTTAACATAGTTTTAGCACAATTATAAAATGAAGAATTCGTCCTCTGAATTTAGCCTAAGATCGTTTTATATAGAAAAGGTGAATAGCCCAAGGAAATTAGGTCAAGCCAATTTTAAAGCTTATTTTTAACGTGCAGTAATCGATTATTTCAATCCCATAATCAATTATTTTAATGCATTTCAAAAGGCCCTGAAGTGTCAGTCGCAGTGTAATCGATTATGATAATCGATTATAAGTTCTCTATTTAAAATCCTGCGAACAATTAAAATGCATAATCGATTATTTACTCCCTGTATTGAATTCCAAGCTTTCCAACAAATGAATAGTCGAATTTCCAAGGAGTACAATCGATTATCTATATTCAAATTCAAACTTAATAGCTAGATAAAAGTTAATACTCATTAAAGCCAATTAAGTTTATTTAAAAACATGTTCAGCATAATATAATCGATTAGAGTAATCGATTAGGGCATTTCAAGTTACCTTATTCAACTTCTTATCAACTCTAAACATTGATTACACATTAAAGCACATTTAAGATCTATTTATAATATTGATAATCGATTATAGTAATCAATTATGACTCGTTTCAAAATTTGAATTTGAAAACTTAATGTCTGAAATTAATTTCTCATTTAAGTTCCTATAAAAGCCATTTAAGTTTTATTTTGAAAGCTCATTTATGTGTGTGTGTGCGTGCGACCAATTTTAATTTGAGAGCTTTATATACCATTTAATGAAAATCTAAAACAACCAATAAAATAAAGAAAATTCCTTTAACCCATTTGACTGCTTGTTTGACCTTTTGCCATTTTTTGTAATTAAGTCCTTATGACTTCCCCTTTTGTCATTCATCAAAGTCTCCAGACTTGTCTGCTGCCAAACCTGCAACTAACTTGGACACATCTGATGCTTCCACAACTGTGATTGCTCATGATCCAGTTGTACATCAAAGGATTGATGAGATGGTTGTTGATATGTGTAACACCCCCCCTAGGGTATTACTACGTAACACATGCGGAAGTAAATTAAAAAGATACATTTGCTGGTTGCTTTCGGAAAATTGTTTTCTTTTAAGTCAGAAAACTGGGGTATAAAATTCTTCTTTAAGGATAACTCTGAAATCCATAATACATACATTTAAAACGTAAAGTCACATTCGTAACCAAGTTACCATGACATACAACATTTCTCTAAGTTTCCATTTTCAAAAGAAAAAGTTTACACTACAGATGGATGTATATAACACTACATTCACCGACCTCTTTAGATATACAACCCAACTCAGACTCCTAAGCTGGTATTTCTATCAAATATTCATTGGAGAGACCCCCAATCGTAATACTTTCCCAAACTCTAACACTAGGTCTTCAAGTGACTTAGAAAGGCTCCTCTGCAACATCGGTACTAGAGTACCAAGGTACTACAGCAAAACCCGAAGAGACCTGATATAACTATAAGAGTGAGACACCGGCAAATGGATATATCATACAACAACCATATACATGATACATACAATACATTGGCATATTAACATTTAAGCATTATTCATAGATAACACAACAAGTGTTATATCAGTGGGTCTCATCCGAATCAATCAATTTTATAAAGATAATGCATGACACTTCAATCATCAGGCTCTAAACTTAATCTCATGAGATACCATCACCATTTTATCATTAAGAAAAAAAGAGTTGATCAGGCTTGTATGCCACATTTGGCAAGTTGTCTCTGTCACCTCATGCACCCGGATCAACATCATCACGAATCCCTTATAACGGCCATTCGATGTATACCTCGTCGAATACCACATCTTAAGCGGGTATTCGGTTAAATCAAGCACGTCTGCTAAGGGTAAATGCATATGAATAAAAGACTTTTCATTATCGAGACTTTTCTTTGTGTTCACTCTTTTCCGTTGTTGAAGCCCAAAGCTAACGACTATTCACAATTTCCATTACTTGAAAATCAATAACACAGGACACGCAGTCCGAGTGCTCAATCACAACACTTTAGACCGATGTCGTAGTCCAAGGTTGTGGTCTTAGAAACAATTATAATTTTATCCATGTTTTATTTCAACATGATAAGGACTCCTAGCCCATAACAATGAAATTAGGACACACAGTCCTCAATTCCAAAATTAGGACTCCTAGCCCATAATATCACGATAAGGACCCTTGGTCCATATTCTTGACACAGATCCCAGATCATGTGCATAAACTGAATGCCAGAGGCGATGTCTCACGAACTAGTATTCTCTTTCACGAACTAGTATTCTCTTTCACAAGTGCTTTCTAAATCATTTAGGAGAAAATATTTTCCTTTACAAAGTCTTTTATAAAACATTTGGAAATTCGTTTGCTTTTGAAAACCTTGATGGAATAAAGTCAAATATTTTCAAAGGGGTTTTTCCTTCATGAAACACATAGTTCGAAAAAGGTTTCTCTCGTACAAACTTTGGATCATAAAAAGGTAGTTTCTATTGACTTAAAAACACTTCAACGTTTCTTTTCAAAACTAGAATCTCATTCTCTTGAAGTAAGCGTTTTAAACAAGGAACTTTTATAAATGAAACCAATGCTTTCAAAGTTCTATTCAAGGCTTATTAAGGATTTTAATCCTTAAAATCATTGTGCACAGACTCAAGTCTGACTTCTCAAACTTCAATCAACAGTAATATATTCTCAATAATAATATCACAGTTAATGACAGTTCATCACATATATACAACTCACAATACTTTAAGGCAAGTAATAATCAACTTTAAGTAATAATCACAATAGTTCAAGTAAACAAGTCATTCAAGTGTTTGCTCCATATCATAATAATATTCAAATCACTGAAGTAAACACATACACACATGCATATAGTCATTGAATATCCCTAGGCAATCCCCTCTTACCTTCCGTGAAGGTAAGGAGATTAGATGCTTGGAGAGGTATGCCACGAACGTCTTTGTTTCCTCCGCGATGGAAGTCTAAGGTTATGAACACAAAATCACAACTTAAAATCAAACAAGAACACTAAACCACATGGTAAAGGTTCGGCCAAGACTAGTTCTTAGGGTTAGAGATTCCCGAAAATTATACAACTCATGGATTTATGATCCTTAAGTGTTAGGAGTTCATAAACAATGATTATTTAACAAAGTTGAATTAAAATCCCACTAAGTTATAAACTTAGGGTATTCGGTCAAGGCTAGTAAAATAGGCTAGCATTTACTAAACTTTCCAATCTCTTAGGTTTAGCATCCATATGTATTAAGGAGCTCAAAACCATGATCATTTTGGAAAAATAAGAACATAGTATCCTAGGTCCATAACCTTCTAGGTTCGGCCTTCATAGGATTTATAGGCTAGAAATCTTTAAACTTTCCAATCTCTTAGACTTAGCATCCAAATATCTTATGGAGCTCAAGTCCATGATCATCTTGGAAAAAAATGGAAACTTAGACATTCCAATCTCTTAGACTTAGCATCCAAATATCTTATGGAGCTCAAGTCCATGATCATCTTGGAAAAATGAAAGTAATACATACTAGCTTTAATAACATAGAATAAACAAGTTAGAAATCCTTAAACTTTCCAATCTCTTAGACTTAGCATCTAAATATCTTATGGAGCTCAAGTCCATGATCATTTTGGAAAAATAAAAACTCAAACATCCTAGCACCTAAACTCTAAGTTTCGGCCATCATAGGATGATGAGGAAAATATTCTTTGTTTAACAATAACTCTTAGGTTTAGAATCACAAGGTATTAAGAGTTCTAAATCTATGATCAATACTTGGAAAGTTGAAACATAGTATCCTAGGCCTACTTATTCAAATTTTTCGGCCATCATAGGAACAAGCTATCAAAACTTTCAAGATTTATAGATTCAAGATCAATGGATAGTTAGAAACTCAAACACATGATCATATTCCAAAAGTTGAAACAAAAACTTCCTAGGTCACAAATGCAAGCATTCGACCTTCATTGGAAGAGATAGGTAGAGATTTTTCTTTTTTACACAACCTCTTAGTATGTGAAAATATAAGTTAATACAAGACTGTAGAAAGTGATTTCAACTCAAAAGGAGTTTTCTACCATTTTAGAGAGATTTTAGAAGTTTAAAGCTTATAAAGAACACATAAAGTAAACTAAGAAATAAAAGATGAAACTTGCAAAAATATTTATATGAGAGGATTACCCTTAGTATAAGGAAGAACTTTAATGAAGAACTTAAGTAGAAAAGATGAATAAAACTAAAGCTTTAAGAGCTTGAACTTTTAGAAGAAAGAAGAAGATGAAGGTTTAATAGAGGTTGAAGGAGGAAGATGATGAAGTGAAAATGAAAGGGGTATATATAGGGAAAGGGAGGGAACTCACGGCTCCAAGGTTGTGAGAGAGAGCTTGTTGAGCAAGCTTGGTGGTTTAATGCTTGATTGGATGGAAGAAGAGAGAGAAATAATCTTTTGGATTTGAATAGTATTATAATTTGAAATGATGATTGCACTTTTGGAGTGTGTCATAGCCTCTTCTATCATGTCTCCTTACTTCTTTTATGGTCCCTAATCTGCTCCATTTCGTACCCGGTTGTATTTCCGATCGTAATTCTTCCGATGTTTTCGCCCGAATAAAATATTTTGTTTTATTTTTGAACGAAAATTTTCAAAATAATCAAAGTGGAAGGAAACATAATAAAAACACTAACTGTCTCGTTCACGGGTCAAAATTAGGTTTTTTGCACAGTAAACTTGTATCGGCAGTGAAAACGCAGACCGGCTTCCATCTGAATTTTCAACCGAAAATTTTACCGTGACTTCATATGATATAACAACACAAGAAAATGATTTTAGTTTAATTAAAATTATCCCCTCAGTTTAATCTAAAATAAACACATTTAAATGTGTATTTACTGCTACAGAAAACATAGAAAAAACAGGGTGTTACAATATGAAGACTCTCATGCAGCAACAAGCAGTTGTGCAAAAGATGACGTAAGACTTATTTAGAAGACACGATGGACCTAACTCTTAGTTTTTTTCTGTTTCTGTTAAGTCATGAAATGTACTATCTATGATGTCTTTTTTGAATTTCATTGTAATGACTTTATCTCATAAATATATATAAAGTTTTCCTTTTGGTTCCAATTATTGTTTGCTGATGTGCTCTAATTGTTGTCTTAAAGTTATTATATGCTCTTTTTGATTGATGCCAAAAGGGGGAGGAAATATAGAACTTAAAACTAAATTAATTGTCTAAAAATTGAACTTAACCTTAATATTGTTGGACAATAATTAACTCAGGGAGAGCAATAAAACTGAACTTGTCTACATGTACCTATGATCTGACAGATTATGTGTTACAATTGTCTATATATTGAATGCTCTGATACTTGTCTATATGACACTTGTCTATTTCTGTCTACAACTTTTTGATGTTCAACAATCTTAGAAAAATTATTTGTCATCATAAAAAATGGGGAGAATGTTAATTAGGATCTCAAACGTCTAAAACACTTTCATGTGTAAATTATCTAAGTTTTGATGATTCCGGGTATATTAAGTATGATTATTGAACCATGTGAAATTACTATTGATACTGTTCAAGTGTGCAGACAAAGAAAAAACACTTATACGTCTACTCAACACCCGTCTACTCACAACAAGTATGTCACTCTGATAAGAGTTTTAGTGACCCGTCTGAAAAGCACATGTCTACCAAAACACAGCTTAGCATGAAGCAAAGCCATATCAGCTTCAGCACTCGTCTACCAGAAGCTAACGTGGCAACTACAAACTTTGTCTCAAGTTTCGTACTAAGAAGCCTCACAAGTCACGCTCGTCTAAAGCTCGGAACTACACTTTTCTGGAAGAAATGACTACACTCGTCTACTGCTCAAGTGTCAAAACAAAGAGTCCAAGTCAACAAATTCAAATTAAAGGAAATCATATTCGAAGATTTCAAGGATCAAGGACCTCTAGACAAACACTAAGCAAGAAGAATAAAGAAATTATTCTTTCGAGGCTTAAAGGAATCTACACGCTACCCTATGTATAAGTCAGCCATGCTTTTCACTCTTTCTATTACAAACCAAAAGTACTTTTTGGAGTCAAACTGGAGTGTTGCGCTGAAACGAAAAAGTCCTCTGCTGCAAGTACAAAAGCATCACTGATGCATCTCAGGTACAACAGCGCTTCAGAACAAAAGTGAAATCTCGGTCTGCTATGTCAAAGTCCAACGTCTTCAAGCATTCAATGCTGCTCGGAATGACTCTTTGGCATTAATGGTGTCCCAGTAATTCAAATAATCAGAAATCACTTTCCGAAGAATGTTTATAACGGATCAAATTGATTGAAGGCTATAAATAGAGAATACCTTGAAGATGAAGAACAGGATAGTACATTTATTCAAAGAAGCATTTACTTTGCATATTTACTCCTTCATTCTTTCATTCTTTATTTCTTCAATCATTTGAAGTTAATAAGTAGTCTTTCTTACTCTGATATTTATTTCATTGTCTGAGTGTTCATCAGAAATATTTTCAAGTTGTATTAAATACACAAACACTTCCTACTCTTTTAGTTTTTGAGCCTGGAGTGGCTAGGTGGGCAAATAATACTTGTATAAAAGTGAGCCTAGAGAGGCTAGGTTTGCAAAGAATACTTGTACTGTAATTTGATCAAATATAGTGGAGAAAACTTGGTGCTTCCAAGGACTACATGTAGCCATGTTGATTTTGGGGTGAACCAGGATAAATCCCTTGAGTGATATTCTCTCTCTTTATCTCTTCAATTTATTTAAGAGTTTAGTTAACCTGTTTTCTAAACTGGGGTTAAATATGTGAATATCAAAATATTTAAGTTGTTTTATGCTTGAGTGTGTGCAATTTCAAATATTAGATGAGTCACTCATATGATAATCTGTGTACATCTGTCTGCTTGTTGTGCATGCGAAAAGATTTTTCTATGTTTTGAAAAAGTTTGATAAACACAATTCGACCCCTTTCTTGTGTTTACTTTGGTTATTTCAGTATGTTCTGGTTAAGGGTGTCACATATATCCCTTATCTCTTTAGTTTATTTGTTTATCAAACATGTTTAATAACTAAAGGGGTTAAAGTTATGAGTATCAAACAAGCTTTTCATTTGTATGTTTGTTTTCTTTTCTGTTGAAAACCCTCAGGCAAGTCACTTGTCTGACTGATAAGCTTTTTACCTATCTGCTATGTGCTTGTGCATGAGAAAACATTTTAACTTTTGCTAAAAGTATGATAAACACAATCTAACCCCTCTTCTCGTGTTTATATCTTTCTATTTCAAAGAGGAAGCCAGCTGCTTTTCCATGAGGTTGGCTCCTTTTCTTCCAAGCAGCTCGTTGCTTTCTACAGGTACAAAATTCAGCACCTTCTTCAAGTAAGTGTGTGTTTGGGAAAGATGGATTGTTAGACTTTCAACTGTTTTTTTTTTGTCCAAAAAGCTTTTTGTAAGTAATATGTTATGGTTGGGTCTCTAGCTTAATTCTTTAAAAAGCTTTTCTTTTGGTAAAAAAGCTGAATCATTGCATCTGGATAGAATGACCGGTGGATGGAGAAAAAAGATGATGTTTTTCTCCCTCCCTATCACTCTCACATGCAATACCCATTATCTCCCCAGTATATATTTCATCAAAAGTTCCAACTTGCTACGTTAGTTTTCAGTTTTGCTTTTTGATGAGTGTGATTTCACCTCATATTTCATTGATATTTTGCATGCATTTTCATATAGTTTAGGCATTTCTAATTTGATTTTGGTTAGTTTTTACCTTGGAACGGGTAAAGCGGTTTTGTGGTGTTGTTGTGCAGGAATTAAAGATTAAAATGCTCAAGATTAACCATGATGGAGCTTGCATGAAGATGGGGCTTGAAAAGTGAAGAAAATGAGCCAAACAGAGCCCATCACGGCCTAGCCTTGACAGTCATCACGGCCATGATCGAGTAGAGCTAAAAATAAAGAAGGCTAAAGTCAGAACTAGTCACGAGCTGGTCGTGATGTCCATCACGACCGTGACATGCCAACTGAACCAGACCTTCACAGGCAGAACTGATCACGGCCTAGCCGTGATGGTGGTCACGGCCGTGACAGACCAACCAGTGAAGCAACCTCTAAGGCAGAACCCGTCACGGCCTTGACGCGTGATATATGGATCTTTAGAAACTGATTTGATCTGAAATTGTGGTTGCTTGGGATTCAAGTTACCCTAGTCTATAAATAGAGCACTTAGGCTCAAAAATAGGGGACTTTTGGGAGACTCTTTGGGACTTCTGGGCTGCTACTCTTAGGCAAAATTAGGATTCTCTTCTTCTTCTTCTTCTTCTTCTTCTTAGGTTTTCTTTCATGTTTTTGTTAATCAAGCCTGCCATGACCATGGCAATGCTTGAGTAGTAGTTTTATTTCCAGGGATTGGGGACTATGCCCAAGATCTGATTTATGTTATGAATTGATGTTTTCCCTTTGTTAATTTCTATTTCGCTTTCGATTTGGTTTCTATTGTATGAATTACTTGTAAATTTGGTGCGCACTTATTTGCATGTCATAGATACTCTAAGGAGGAACCTAGCGGTGAACTTAGGGATTGGATCTATAGAAATCAGGCTTAGGACTTAAATCACGAGAGTTAGAAGCGGTCTTTCGATGGTTCACGAATTGTCACAAAACTTAAAGGGTTCAATCTAAATTCAACTACCACGAGAGTAGGGGTTGGTTTAATTGGGCACGGTTTTTGTAACCCGAGAGGGAACATTAACTTATTTAGGATAAATTCGCCTTCAAAGCAATTTTGATAATTAACAAGGGGTAGTCAATTTGGTAACATGAACAATCTTGTTGGTAACCCAATTCCTAGGAATCCCTTTTGATTTGAAAAACCCCAAATTGATTTACTTTCCTATTTTGTTTAATTGCAATTTTAAATTTGATTGTTACTTGATTCTTATTTCAAAAATCAAAACCTTTTCAAAATCCCTTTTTCTTATATAGTCCGGTTTGATTGATTTGATAATTAGTTGTGATTTGAGATCACGGTCTCTGTGGGATCGATCTTTTTTATTACTTGACGACGAACCCGGTACAGTTGCCGGAGTACACACATCACTTTTCTTCTAATTTTTTTTCTTCTATACTTTTATAACATTGATAATAACAATTCTGACAATACCCAGGTACTCTCCTAACGACACTACAAAAAAAACCTGTTTAGCGACCGAAGAATTCGGTTGCTAAACATGCTAATTCGGCCGCTATCCTTTTTAGCGACCGAATTAGCGGCCGAATTATGAGGGTAGTAGGAACCCTGGTGGCTAAGGTTTTAGTGACCGAGTTTGTATTTCGGTCGCCAAAGAGAGACCGAATACTCGGTCGCTAAATTAAATAATTCGATCGCAGCTAAGTTGGTCGCATGATCACGGTAACCGAATTTGGTGACTGATATTCGGTCGCTAATGTTGGTTACCTCAACCAAATTAGCGACCGCTGTTTCAGTCGCTAACCATGAAATAATTTATATAGTTTTGTTTAGTTTTTCCTGTGACTTAAGCATAGTGACCAAAATATGGGTAGCTATTTCGGTCGCTGAAACTAATTTTTTTTTTAAATTATTTAAAACATTAATATTATTTTTTTTGTTTTTATTTTAAAATTTATTTAAAACATTAATATTACTTTTTTTTATTTTAAAATTTATTTAAAACATTAATTATTAATGCAACTCACAAATATAAAAATAATATATGTATATAAATAAATAAAAATGTCATATAGTAATAGTCTAGAAATCCATAAAATGAAAAAAAAAATCAATCATCATGCGGAGGCGCAGGTGGAGGAACCCAAGCATGCACAACGTCCGTGACGCCGACGTCTGCCATCTCATCGTCCTCAACATCATCAGCAGTAGGAGACAACGGAATTGGAGGAGCGACAGCAGGCGGCATAACTGCTGGAGCACCATCCGCAGCAACTGGAGGCTGGATCCTCATCTGCTCTAACACCGTCTGCAATGCCAGGCCCTGCTCGATGGACCTCTGCATCAGCTGCTGTGTGCCTGACTCAACTGTGCAATCTGATCCGCCATCTGCTGCTGCTCTCTCCCTCTTATCCCGAAGCTCCGAGTTTAGCAGCGTGATGGTGTCCTGCATCTGGTTGAACTGCTCTGGAGGGACGGTATCTGCGTGTCGGACGATGAAGCGAGAAACTTGATGCCCAGGTGTCCGGGGCCATACACGTGCCCCTTCTTGTCAACGGAGATAGTAGAGCGGGGCCCCTCACCAGTCAAGGCCTCATCCTGTGACTGTGAGGCACGTGATATGGCATCGTTCTTCTTCTCGTTGAAGCCCACCTGCAAAGTATAGATGAAGAGATTTAGTTACAATTATAATCAATATATATTAACAAATCAATAATAATAAATGATAAGTATATACTAAATTGTTTTTTACTTGCAGCATAGTTACGGCCCTTGTCGTTGACCCATTCCCCCGACTTCAGCTTCTTCGCCCTCTCCACCAACTCCATAGCAATGGGGGGATCGGTCTTTCTGTGATTTCTGCACAGAAAAAATTAATATTAAAATCATAAGAATATTAATAAATGAAAACTAATTAAATAATATGCTAAGTTATTCAAGTTCTAAATATTACCAGCTCGTCGAAGTGGGCGGCGGCTGATTTAGAGCCGCCGGTGTAAGCACATGCGCCACCATCAGAAGCTCGATTACGTCGAGCTGTGTCCTGGATCTCCTGGAACTTCTTAGTAGCCCTGAACTGTTCTAACCCCCTCCTAATCTCAGGCTCCAACCACTTCCCCTTATTCTTACCCTTCCTCAGCTTGTTCATTAGATTCTTCATGACCAATGAGCCTTTATGCTCAATTATGGCCCTGATGATCTTCTCCAAAGCAGCGTTCCACCTATACTCTTTCTGCAACATGCACTTGTTAGGCAATTGTTATATATATATAAATGAAGCTTGAATTAATATGTAATGTAAATTTATTTTAAATAACATAATAAATTGTTACCTTAAACTCTAAAAGCAGCTGATCCCTCTGGGATCCCCTTCCATGTAGGCCATGGACCATGAAACTTCTGTTGTAGGATCTTCGAGATTGAATCAGAAGGGCCCTTCGCGGGCAGAAAGCTGCAAGATAATTAGAGCATTAATAAATGTTATGAATAAATAAAAAACAAGTAAAATGGAATTTAACGATACTTATATATACAAAAAAATAAATTAGCTTACTCGTTATCCCCCATGGGGATAAGAAGAGTCCTCCTGTCCGATGAACCACGGCTCTCATGCGCCGCTGATGATGATGGTTCTAGCACAGGTGTGGATGATGATGGTGCAGCCTGTGTCCCAACATCATGAGGCTGTGTAGTGGGTGCAGCTCTATCACCCTGTGGCCCGTCCACATAGGTACTGGCAGGGTGGTCTCGATCTGAAGTCTGTGGGTCGGCAGAGGGAGGATCTCTCGCAGCATGACCTCTGCCACGGCCTCCCCGACGATCACCGCGATTCCCCCTACCTCTAGTGGAATATGCCATCTGTGTAAAAAATGATAAAGCTATTAAATCACAATATAAATAATAACTAATTAATCAACAAGTTTAGACATGAATAAACATTACACAATTAATAATGCATATATAAATTACCTAAGTAGAATCTCCGTCACCAAATTCACCCTCACTCTCATCGGTCTCACTTGATTGGAATGTGCCTTCGCTAGATTCTTCCAACTCAGATTGATCCATTAACTCTCTTTCAACTTCTTCCCCATCGCCGGAAATGTCCGCCAGAGAATTAACAATAATGTCTGACGTAATGTGCAATGGTACATGGGGCCCGGAAAACTCAACATTTTGGTACGGAGCATCTTTTTCAGGCTGGTTGATTACATTATTAGTAATTGTACTGCGGGCCTTTATCTTAATGACACCCAACCAGCCTTGATGTCCTTCGGGATATGCCATGTAATAAACCTGATAGGTCTGTTGTGAAAAAATGAATGGGTCGTACGCCTTATTATACCGACGAGATAGCATAACTTCAATAATGCCATACTTTTTATCGATTTTTGTCCCTAAATCAAGAGTAAGATCAAACCAATCACACTTGAATAGAACTAACTTCATCAAGGGGAAACCGGTATACTCGAGTTCAATGATGTCAATTAGGACCCCATAGAAATCATCCTCTACATTGCCATCAGGGGCTCGCACACAAACACCATAGTTACATGACTGCATTCCTTCGTTCCATTTTTTTTATGTTAAATTTATATCCATTTACAAAGTAAGTATTCCATGATGTATTCCATAATGTAACCCATCTTTTCATAACCTGAATTAAAAGGAATAAGTTTTCGTTAATGAAAATGATTTTTGGAAATAAGAAGTGCTCGTCCAAAGCGCTCGTCCAACACTGAAGTAATACAAGCGCTCGTCCAAACACAAGTGATCGAAGCGCTCGTCCAACAAGTGACAGAAGCGCTTGTCCACTGATGTGACAGAAGCGCTCATCCACTGATGTGACAGAAGTGCTCGTCCACTAAATTGACAGAAGCGCTCGACCACTAAAGTGACAGAAGCGCTCGTCCACTAAAGTGATTCAAGCGCTCGACCACTAAAGTGACAGAAGTGCTCGTCCACTAAAGAGACAGAATCGCTCGTCCACACAAGTCTTTGGACTTGCTAAAGTCCTTAATGAGAAGCTCCGTCCAATGACATGGGATAGCCCGTCCGAATGTAAAATCTTAATGGCTAGACGGACGCGGTTATTTTCAAGATGGATGCGAATTCTATAAGAACGATTAGAATCTTATTTTAAGAACCAGAATCAAGAGAACAGATTCTGTTAATCAGATCCAAATATGTTTTGATTGATCCCAACAACTATAACTTGTTTTCTATATAAAGAGGGATCAAAGGAACACTTTCATAAGAACGATATCAAATCAGCAAATACGATACACATATCATTCATCATCTTCCTTGAGCTAATTGTGAAAAGAGTGTTTCAATACTCATAAGTGCTTCAATTTGTTTATCTGACTATTGAGAGTTAGGAATCAACTTTTTTTTTTTTACTTTTCGATTATAAAGAGAAAGGGAGTCTCTCTAAGTGATTAGGGTGAGGTATCCCTAAGGAAGAACATTGAGGCTCTTCACAAGAGTGTGGTATCTCGAGGTGAAGGAGTGCTCTGTGGTGTAAAGGTTTTTCAAGCTACCTGGTAAAGCTTGTGTGTTAATGTGTGAAATCCCACAGGAGGAGTGGGGACTGGATGTAGGTCACAGTGGTGGTGACTGAACCAGGATAAATCTGGTTGTGTGGTATCTCTAAACTCAAACTCCTTTACTTTCTGATTATGATCAAGAACATGTGATTTTGATGTTTAAAGTTCAATATAATTTTTGTTCTCGATCTGTATAAACTATATTGAAACCTGAGTCCGATTGTAATCAAGTATGTGTTATCTACGTTCAAAACTGAGTTGATCAAAACCATTCTTGATTGCTGAAACTGAACTAATTACTGAAACTGAAACCCACAAGTTTGTTCTTGATTGTTAATGCTTGTATCTGAAACTTGCATAACTTGTTCTTAATATTTAAAGGTTTAATCAGTTTCTGCATTTTGTTATTACTGAGTTTTGAACCCGAACCTATTCTGAATTAATCTTTCTTATCTTCATCATCTTCCAATTCAAGATTTTATATAAATTCTTCATTGATTTTGTAAAAGATCCTGAGGCCACAAATCCGCAACTCTGATTTGAAAAGTTTTGTGAAAAGTCTTTAAGAGGGAAAGATTTTAAGAAAACTCAATTCACCACGCCTCTTGAGTCATCGAAGCCAAAACAACAATTGGCATCAGAGCTAAACTCTGAAGTTTGGCTTAACAGCTATAATAGTATGGCTTACAATGACTATTTGAATGAAGGGGCTTCCCTTGCACGCCCTCCTGCCTTCATTGGATCTGAGTATATCTATTGGAAGGAAAGAATGGTAATCTTTCTTGAGGCAGCATGTGTTGACATATGGGATGCAGTACAATCTTGTAAGTGTTGGCACGAGCGGAAAGTACCACAACTTTTTTAGAGCGGTCTTCTTCTCAATGCCCTTCCTAGTGGTTATCTTGTACCGATCCGCGCCACAAAATCGACAACATGTTATGCTCTCAGCTGAATCATCCTTGTAGTACAACATACATCCATTTGGGCAACAGTTAATTTTCAAACACTCCAGACCCAAATTCTCCATAGACTTCTTAGCATGATAAAAACTAGTAGGCATCCCATTATCTTCCGGCAATGCCTTGGACACTGAAGTGGCGAGGTGATTAAAACATCCTTCTTGCATATTGTAATCAGATTTGATACTCAACCATTCCATACACGTCGACAACTCTGTGTACTCCCGACATCCTTCCCACAACAGAGATCTTGCAGCACTCAGCATATCATAGAATCTTTGAGCTTCGGGATTCGGATTCTCCTCTATGTATTGGGAACCCATTCCACCATCTTCTCCCCCACCTTCTTCTAGTGCAACACCAACCGAGGGTCCAGCATGATCCATTATCATCTGCTCGTATGGATTCAAATCTTCCCTCCGCAAACCACTTCCATAATACGAACCTTCAAACACCACCGGGTTAAAATCGGGTAACATCTCACCAAGGTTACTCCACCAATAGAAATCAGGTATGAACCCCTTCTCATAAAGATCGGCCACAACTCCATCCACACTTTTGAAAGATTTACACTTGCATCTTTTGCAAGGACACCCCAAATGATCATCGCCCCGCCTTATAAATCTCTACTGGCTAACAACAAATTCTACAAACTCACCCACTCCAACTCTAAACTCTTCCCTAAGACGTTTATTCCCATCCAACCTACGATGCATCCATTTCCGATTCTCTAGAATCTCCATTGCTGCCAATTAAATAGCCTGAGCAACCCTACAACGACACATATATATTACGGTGCATTCCAATAACTCCATCAATCTCCTTCTTATGACAAGGTTCCCATTCGAGAAGAAACCTTTACCACACTCGATTAAGAATAGTTATTCCCTCATTCAAATGCGTTATACGTAACGAAATTTTGACAGCATTTCCCATCGGTCTCCAAGCACATGACTCGAGCAGGTGGGATCCACCACTATCAAGTATGCACCCGAAGAACAAAAGGAAATGCATCAGACCGAGATTTTGTCAAGTATATAAGGCATTTGAACATGGAAATGACTATTGTACGAGTGTGTAAAAGGTTTTTTCCCAAACTGTCCCACTTGGACAATTCAAGATTCAATACAATGAGCATGCGTACCTTGAGAAGGTACGAATGCTCATTAATATTGAATCTCAAACTGGAAACTAAGACTTTTGTAATTTAATAATTAACTCTAACAGAAAATAAAACCATTAACCTATAAATATTGCAGCATAGTTGAGCTTATATATTGCAATGTAAATCAATACAAACTTAGATAAAATATTGTAGCAAACATCCTATTGAGCTTCGCTCTCCACTAACAAGTAACACATAATTGTCAAACACATGCATAACTTCTAAATTATCAGCACACAACCAGCATCCAGCCTTTCGGACAGGATCACATCCTATTAAGCTCTGCTCTCCACAAACAAACAACATATATTGGCAAACACATGCATAAACATTAAATTATCAGCACACAACCAACATCTTGCCTTTCAGACAGGATCACATCCTATTGAGCTCAGCTCACCACTAACAAACAACACGATAATTCACATAACACATTACAGATATCATTTAATTCAAGGAATAAGAGAGAGTATTTTACTTACCTCAACTCCAAGCACAGAAAGATAAGGGCACTCTGGTTCAACTAGTGGTAGCGACAGAGTCAAAAAACTGCAATCCAACACCCTGTTTAGACATAAGTGGTTAAATTCAACCCACAAGTTACAAAATTTTTTTTAAATAAGCTCATACAAAGGCAGAATTACAAAAATTTTATACGATAAGTTGTCACATATTAAAATACTTGACTCTTTATTAAAATATTATAGGTAGAAGAAAAATACTCATCACGAAATGAGAAGATCAAGCATCCTGTAAAAAATGAAAGCACTACCGCAAAAACACATATCCCTAAACTCACACATATACACTAAACACACATCTCTGTACACACACACACACACATCCCAAACAGACACACACACAACACAAAACACAGAACACATAGAACACACACACAACATAACAAACACACACACACACACACAACACAAGACAACACACAACAAACACACACACACACACACACACACATAACACACACACACAACACAACAAACACAAACACACACATCACCAATGCACACACAACGGAAACAACAATGTAGAGAAAGACAGCGAGACAAGCAATTACCTTGGTCAGTGTGAGTGAGGGCATTGCGGTGGTGGTGGTGTGAGCAATGTGGCCAGAATGAGCCCTGAAATGAAGGGGAAATGAGAGACAGTAACAGTGAGACAGTGAGAGGGAGAGGGAAAGGGAAAATGTAGACAATGAAGAAGGAGGGATTCAACTTACCATGATCGTGTGAGGGATGGCGTTCCAGTGGCCCGAGGAGGGATGCCCAGTGGTGTGCGCGGTGGTGAGGGAGGGAGGCCGAATGGTGGCTGTGGTGAGGGGTTACAGATAGAGATTTTGAGAGAGATAGAGAGAGAGACGGGGTTACAGAGAGAGGGGGTTGCGAGGCCGTGAATGTTGGCTGGAGCTGGGAATCGCGTGGTGGCAGGGAGGAGTAGGGAAGCGCGATAGAGAAGAATAGAGAAGAAATGAGAGAAATGAGGAAGAATGGGGAAGGGGGTCCCGATTTAGGGATTTTCAGTTTAGCAACCGAAATTTTCGGTCGCTAATTGGTCGATGGTCAAATTAGTCAAATTCAGTCGCAGAATTCGATCCCAGAATGGCTCTTAAATAAATTCATTTTAGCACAGTTTAGCGACCGATATCATATCGGTCGCTAAATATGTCAAATTTTCCCGTTATAAAAAATGGTCACTAAATGGTCAAAATTGTTTGACTTTCTAATTACTTGATATTGCAATAGAAGTAGCGACCGAATTGTTTGCAACCATCTAATTCGGTCGCTAAATCGATCGCTAATTGTATTAATATAACCACATCTGGAATCTGGGATATCAGTCGCCATTTCAGTCGCTATTGGCAACAGATAAAATCGGTCGCTAAAATTCGGTTGCTATTTAACCTTTTTTTGTAGTGAGAGATGCAATCTTCTTCACCACGTTTTTGTTTTACAAAGAAAAACAATTCTGACAACTATTTATTTATTTTTTTGAAAAAATATATAACAAAATAATATTTAATAAGTTTTACTGTTAAAAAAGGCATCAAATATTATTAATATAAATTAACAACTTTATACCCCTTTTTGTAATTTACTATGTAAAAAGTGATTTTTTTTTACATCATCCAAACGAAATAGATTATCTTAAAATCGTTTTTAGCAAACATACCTAAACAAAAACAGATTCTGATTATAATCAGTTATCACAATAATCGAATATACATATAATCGATTATCAGCATAATCTATTTTTTCCAACTTTCCCAAACACACTCTAATTCTGCATAGACCAACTCCAAAATAACTCAACAATGATGATGAAAATGGAATGGAATGGAGGAAGAAGATGACAATGAAAGTGGAGTTGTGTATGGAAAGTAGGAGAAAATGGTGTATGGAAATTGGTAAGGTGAAAACGTGTGTAAGAGACTGTGCCTTCCTCTGGATTTCTTCTTTTTCAGAGGTTGTCTCCTTGCTTTCCTAAATGGGTCATACTTATCCATTAAAAATAAAGCAACTAGGGCCCATCTCATAAAGCAACATTTGTCACAAAATAACTGGTTGGGACCACTGATTTGGTAGTTTATGGGACATGGGTGTGTATCCCTACACATGGGACCACTTCAAGAGAGAAAAAATAAGTTCAATTGGTCGGCATTCTTCTATAGTAAGATCTGCTCCAGTTGTTGCAGCTTCTTGGAGCATTACTCCCAGTATCTCTTTATACACTTATTGAAACCCTTCAAAATCAAACAACCAAATAAGTTGTACTGAAACAAAACAATTCATCCTAGAAATAGTAAATGAAACACTTACAAATTAAAACCATAAACTAAACTACACCACACAATTTAAGCAATTAAAACACGTAACGAAATCATTCTCCACTGACCCAAAGGCTTCCATAGTTTTGAAAATTTATCACGTAGGTCGGAGATCTTTACAGGGATATCACCCTTCAACAACAACAACCGGCCATGAAGATTGTTTTTGCAACATTCCAAACTTTTTTATATTCATGCTCAGAGATTTTGATAGAGACAGAGTCTCCCTTCAGGCACGACCGAGGAAGCTGACTAACCGGGATTTCAAACGAGACACTCAAAGCCTAAACAAAATATTTTCTCTGTGGAAAAGGCAAGGAAGAAGGAGATTCCGGATTGAGGAACGTCCAATAATAAGCCATGAAAACCGTCATAATCCAAAAACAGAAATGAACCCAGACCCTCAAGCGACCAGCGACCCAAACCAGAGAGCAGATCCGTGATCAAGAGATTCGTTGCAGAGGCAAACTGGTGAAGGGCCTTACTTTTTTGAAGGGATGTTGACTATAAGTAGTATAGTATGAACTTACCTTGTATGTTATGCATGTCGTTCTTGAAATGCACAAGTGAAACACAAAAGGGGAGGTTGAATTGTATTTCTTAACTTTTTCGAAAAAATCTTCTTGAAACAAGATTTATTAAAACACAAATATCCAGAGCTTTTGAACGCAACACATTGAAAGTAAATTTAAGAATACTTTTGAGTTAAAATTAAGAAGAATGTTACAAAGTTTCGATGTTGATCCCAACGGTTAGTTCCAAATAAATAGACAGAGATAAAGATAGAGAGACTCACACGAGAAAACTATCCTAGTTCACTCTTTAACCAAGAGCAACGTCCAGTCCCTATTACTTCCACTTGAAAGATTTTCTCCTAAGTCACTTAGCAATTACAACTATTCTTTGACATGCCTCTTAAGGCTGTAACAACCTGATTTTTAATTACGTTGTTTTAACAGTAAAAATATATTAATTTATATTTTTATTTGAGACTTAGGAAACGATTTTGGAGAAAACAAAATCTTATCTAGAACCTATTCTATGGTAGGAAGCTCTAGTTAAAATTTGGGTTTAAAACTAAGACGGAAGCCGGTTTGCGTTTTTAACCGGTAGTATAATTTTATATTGACAGAAAACCCTAATTGGACACGAAAACTGAAATTTGTGGATTTTTTATATTTTGTCCATGAGGAATTCTACTTTCCAAATTTCTGATCAGAAATAAAATATTATGTGTATTCTGACGAATTTTGGTGAAAGTTCGAACGGAAAACAGTCGGTGTTTTCACTGACAGTAAGATTTTAATGATCAGAAAACCTATTTTTGACTCGTGAATGAAATGGTTTATATTTAAATCATATTTTCAACGAGTTTGGTTAGTTTGAAAATATTCAATCGAAAACGAAATATTTTGCTTTTATACTGGCGTAAAACCCTAATCGGGGAACCGACGGAGTCGAGAAGGGAGGTGCAGAGACAAAATCGGACGCCGGAGGAGATGAGTCATGGGGTGTGTCACCACCATGACTCACCAAGCATTTATGAAGCATTGAATGTAAATTTAGGTGAAATGATCAAAATACCCCTAAGCTTAACCTAACCGACGTTGAGTTAAATTTCAATCATGGTTAAGGAACCAAGGTTAATTCTTGTGGCCAAGAATCAGCCACACCCTTCACTAAATGTGAGCCACATGTTAATTAACCATAGTTAGCAAAGTAACCCTAGTTAAGTTAATTATTAACCATAGTTAACTATTATATTATTTAAAAATCACAAAACCATTAATCTAAAAGGTAAAAACCAAACAAAGCCTAAGATCTACCCTATAAATAACCCCAAAACCACAGCCCCCTTTCACTCACTTCATCTCTTTCACTTTCTTCACAAAAACACCCAAAACTCCATTTTCTTTCAAGAGCTCAAGTTCATGACTTTGTAGAAACTTGCCAAGATCATCATCCTTTCTTCATCTTCTTCACACTCTTGAGGTAATATGATCATCATCTTCTTTTTTAAGAACTTGTTCTTCATATTTCATGGTTTCCCATTTCTAGATCTAGAATTTCAAATATTTCTATAAAATTTTAGAAAAATCATTTTAATCTGAAACCAATTTCTATGATCTAGTTATGATCCATACTTTCATTATCCAAGAGCTTACGTCCAACTAAATTTTATAACCTATTTATGTATTTAAGACCGAAACCCTACCCTAAGTGGTTGGATGATTTTTCATCCATATTTTCAACTTATAGTTATTTATCCTAGCTATCTAAGACCTAAGTAGTAGTTCCCAAAAGATTAGAATGAGAAAATGATTCTACTCCTAATTTGAATAGAATGACTGAATCTAGCATAAAGTGGGTATAGTTGGGTTTGTTTGATTAATTATAGTTATGTTGTTTTGGTTCAAGGTGAAACTATTAAGCTGTGGTGCAATAGCGAGGAACATCGAGTTCAGGATTTCGGTGCTAACTCAGGTGGGGGAAAAAATCAACCTATCGTCGAAATCGATAAGTAGTATATTCTATAATAATTGTGTAGGGCGACCTAAACCCTACTAGTAGTCAAGTAATCGACAAGACCAAAATCACATTGGAAACCTTTTCTGTAAAACCAATGGTGATTCGGGGATTATAGGTTTATTAGCATATGTTAATTTTGTGATATTAAGATGGAGACTGTTTGTCACGTCCGTGATGGTTGTCATGGTCAAGCTGTGATAGGTTCTGTTTGTAGAATACCTTGCTTTTGGATGTCTGTCACGGCCGTGATGGCTATCACGACCAGGCCGTGACAGAGTCTGATTTGTTGATTTGATTATTGTGATAAATTGCTTTATGTGATAGTGTGATATGTGAATATTTCTTGATGTTATGCATGATCTTCCTGGTTTTTAGTACTATGCTTAGTTGATTTTAAGCGAGGATATATGTTGTTCGGAAGATTTAGTTTGGGTGAGAAAGTATCGGTGAATTAGAAGTGCCTAGCTTAAATTGATTATTTTAAAGATGAAATGTGTTATAGAATGTGGGTCTAGGGTATGATGGAAGCTTGAGACACTAGGTAGTTATTGATATAATTCAGTGAGGTTCATAGGTTTTATTGTGTTTATGACCGTATGTTTGAAACATACGAGGTCCAAAGTCCTCACGGAACCGTCCAATGTTAGATTTAATTCGTGCAGCTATAGTGTCAAAGCTTTGCTTAAGCACCCTCGAAAGAGAATCAAGGTGTGCACTGACTGTACCGTGCATCTATAGTGTCATTGCTATGCATGAACACCTTTGGTCTAGGGTGTGCACCGACTTTACCGTGTAGCTATAGTGTCATTACTTTACATGAGCATTCTCACCATGAATAAGGGTGTGCACCGGTTTTAGGGACGCGTCACATGGACGACGGACTAACATTCCTAAAGGATGTGGGGAATTAGTGGCGACGTCATAATAAAGGTTTAGTTGCATGAGGTTAAGGGTAGAGGATGATATATTAATTTCGACGATGATTTGTTAGTTATATGTGTTGATTGTCTGTGACTTTTATTATGTTATATACTATGAATCCTTGGTGCTTTTTTATGATAGAACTGTTTCTTATCCCCTATATTCTTGGTGTGTGGTATTTTATTTTATTATGGGATCGTACAAGAAGACCCTGTGGCTAAGCTGAATGAGGAGGACTTGGATGGAACTCCTTACGAACCGGAGAGCGGAGGACGAGCTGTGATCCATGGCGATTAGGATCTAGATAGTATGGCCAGTGTATCTTTTGAAGTATTTCACATTTTCCACTAAATATAATAGTTTGTTTAAGTATACCTGCAAAGGGATCCTACTGAGAGGATACCCTAAATAGTGTTTTTTTATGTATAAGACATATGTATGTATTCACAACATATTTATGGTGTGAAGTTTTAATTAATTGAAGTTGGTATGCTTATTAACTTAAAATTTTAATTTTTACGTGTTTTCACATTACGCGTGCGATTAAGAAATTAATTAAGAAGGATTTAATCTAATTAAAACACCGGGGCACAACGGGGTGTCT
This sequence comes from Sophora flavescens, assembly GCA_030762895.1. Lineage (NCBI taxonomy): Eukaryota > Viridiplantae > Streptophyta > Magnoliopsida > Fabales > Fabaceae > Sophora > Sophora flavescens. The sequence continues at coordinate 45,469,991 of CM061070.1, forward strand.
CATTTGGTATCAGAGCAATTTGATTCTAATCGGACTACAAGATTTAGGATGTTGTTACGGGCCGTGTCTAGTTGAATCCACATCGGATTTTAACTATGCTTAAAAGTTGGGTAGTGTGTCCGAACTCGATGGGATAACTAACATCGGTATGGCATATGGTATTTATATACTTGTTTATGTAGTATTATATGTCATACAGATGGGATCTGATGATTTCCTTCAACAGGATCATGGCTCAAGAAAGAGGACGTAATACCAATAATGGTGGTAGGATTTCCGAGAGAATTATTGGAGGTAGCAACAGTGAGGCTAATCACACCGGTGGGGGAGGAGTGTCATCCGAGACTCGCAATATCATAGAAGTTATATTGGCTACCTTGTTACTGCAAACACAACAAATTACGGAGATGCTGTGAATGAACAAAAAGCAGCAGGAACTACAGAATCAAAGAAGATCCGTTGAAACTGAAGAGATAAGGATAATGACATTACTCAAAGAGAAGCTACCAAGATTCCGAGGAGATTATGACCTAGAGAAGGCTGAATGGTGGGTGCAGGATATAGAGAAGATATTTGATAATGTGTGCTGCAGAGATGATATGAAAGTGACTTATGCTGCCTTCATGTTAACTGAAGGAGCATATCTCTGGTGGAGAGGCAAGAAAAGATTATTGGAAGTCAAGGGTAGAACTATTACATAGGAGTTGTTTATTGAATGCTTCTTCGAGAAGTATACCCCACTTTTAGTCTGACTTGAGAGGAAGAGAGAGTTTGCTACTCTTCAACAGGGAAACACGACTATTGGTGAGTATGCATCACGCTTTGAATCTCTGATTAAGTTTTCAGAATTCTATGAGAGATTCCCAAACGAGGATTGGCAGTGTAGAAGGTTTGAAGATGGACTGCGAAATGAGCTAAAGAGAGCAATGGTGTGTTTTGATATCCAGAGTGTCCGGGAGCTGGTTGATAGCTGCAGGGCTATAGAGAGCATAAGCCAGAGACAAGCTACTGAGCGGAAACAACTAAGAAGTGGAGGCCCTATTCGATCAGGTTCTCTGAGGGGAGCAGATAGTGGTTTCCAGAGGAGGCGAGAACCATATATTAGATCTGTGCAGCTAGTTCCGACAGCTGCACCAATACCAGTTTATACAACACCAGTGGTTAGAACGGGCCAGCAGCAGCAAGGTCCAGTTTGTTACATCTGTGGAAAGCCGGGCCATTATGCTCGTAAGTGTAGACACAGAGGTAAGCAGCAGACGATAGTTGCTGGTAGAGGAGCTGGAAGTTACATAGGTAAAGTTGGAAGAGGAGATCCATGAACAAGTCGACAGCAGCAGAAAAACTTAGCTTGTTTCAGATGCGGAGGACCTCACCATGTTAGAGATTGCAAGGAGAGACCTAGTTGTTTCCACTATGGGAAACCTGGTCATAGAGCTCGAGATTGCGGATAGTGGGTCACCGGGAGAGTGTTTATGGTGAGGGGAGTTGACCCCTCTCACTCTGCAGATCTCATATAAGGTATGTGTTTGACATCATCATTCTATAATTGCTAAGAATAGGACATTTATTGTAGACTCTGTCTGGTTGTCTATGCAACAGAGGGACCTTATCCCTGACATGGTTTAGCTTTTAGTTAACCACATGGTGTTAGATGGTTTTAGTAAGACCTAGTCATCTTCATCAATGATGATCTTGTTTACTTTAAGAGTTACGAGGAGCATGAGTTAAATCTGCATCAAGTGTTAGACAAGAAGCTTACGGGAATAATTAATTTGGTGGATAAGTTGTAGTGGGCAAGTAGTTGTTAGAAATGTTAAAATCGGAATTGAGGATAATAGTTATAATTAGGTATGTTAATCTTGTTTAAATGATGAGTTTAGGATTTCACTTTAAGCTCTGATGGGTATGGATTGGAATGAAGACTCGATTGAGCAACATATAATCTAAGTATAGTACTTAACTATTGTTTCCCTATAGTAGGATAAATAGGAAGTGATGGGAGTTTTGTTGAGATATAGATATGACTGGTAAGATTAAGATCAATATCAGTGAGTGAGACCATTATTATAAGTCAAAAGTTGATTGAGGCATATTATTACTAAGATAATCCTAAGGTAACGATCGAATGATCGTGGTTAAGATTGATGGTATTACCTAAGTTGAATATGAGCAGGAAAGATAATTTCTTTGGTTTTAGTTGCATTAGGAGGTGCAATGATGCTCTTTTGAGGTTGGGATGTGTGATATTGATATAATCTGAATAGTGAAATACGCTCCAAGGATCTAAGTCTGTGATTGGATACGTTGAGTAGGAAGTTAAGGTAGTTTTGATCTTGATGTTAAATGTAGGAGGTAGATGTTGAAATAAGGTTTTCTAGCGGACCAGTATTAAGAAAAGAAAATGATCAAGTTTTGATGATGTTCTTCAAGGATGATAGATTAAGGTGAAATGTTAGGAACATAGTGTAGTGATAGATTGTTTCGAAGATAAAGAGAACAATATAAGAATGAATGTTGTTATGAAGTTACCGCCGTCACTTAGGGGAAGACAGTGACGGGGAATACAATGAAGAATTTTTAGATATGATTACAAGATGCCATCAAGTTTTGAATCACGAAATTCCGAGGACGGACTATTTTTTTCTAAGAGGGGTAGTAATGTAACGGCCTGATTTTTAATTGTGATGTTTTAACAGTAAAAATATATTTATTTATATTTTTATTTGAGACTTAGGAAATGATATTGGAGAAAAAAATCATATCTAGAATCTACTCTATGGTAGGAAGCTCTAGTTAAAATTTGGGTTTAAAACTCAGACAGAAACCGGTCTGCGTTTTTAACTGACAGTATAATTTTATACTGACAGAAAACCCTAATTTGACCCGAAAACTGAAATTTGTAGATTTTTATATTTTGTCCGTGAGGAATTCTACTTTCCAAATTTCTAATCGGAAATAAAATATTATGTGTATTCGGACGAATTTTGGCGAAAGTTCGAACGGAAAACAGTCGGTGTTTTCACTGACAGTAAGATTTTAATAATCAGAAAACCTAATTTTGACTCGTGAATAACATGGTTTATATTTAAATCATATTTCCAATGAGTTTGGTTAATTTGAAAATTTTCAATCGAAAACGAAATATTTTGATTTTTTACTGGCGTAAAACCCTGATCGGGGAACCGACGGAGTCGAGAAGGGAAGTGCAGAGACAAAACCGGACACCGGAGGAGCTGAGTCGTGTGGTGAGTCACCACTATGACTCACCAAGCATTTATGAAGCATTAAATGTAAATTTAGGTGAAATGACCAAAATACCCCTAAGCTTAACCTAACCGACGTTGAGTTAAATTTCAACCATGGTTAAGGAACCAAGGTTAATTCTTGTGGCCAAGAATCAGCCACACCCTTCACTAAATGTGAGCCACATGTTTGTTAACCATAGTTAGCAAAGTAACCCTAGTTAAGTTAATTATTAACTATAGTTAATTATTATATTATTTAATAATCGCAAAACCAATTAATCTAAAAGTTAAAAACCAAACAAAGCCTAAGATCCACCCTATAAATAACCCCAAAACCGCAACCCCCTTTCACTCACTTCATCTCTTTCAGTTTCTTCACAAAAACAACCAAAACTCCATTTTCTTTCAAGAGCTCAAGTTCATGCCTTTGTAGAAACTTGCCAAGATCATTATCGTTTCTTCAGCTTCTTCACACTCTTAAGGTAACATGATCATCTTCTTCTTTTTTAAGCACATGTTCTTCATATTTCATGGTTTTCCATTTCTAGATCTTGAATTCCAAATATTTCTAGAAAATTGTAGAAAAATCATTTTAATGTGAACCCAATTTCTATGATCTAGTTATGATCCGACTTTCATTATCCAAGAGCTTACGTCCAACTAAATTTTCTAACCTATTTTTTTATTTAAGGCCGAAACCCTACCCTAAGTGGTTGAATGATTTTTATTCCATATTTTCAACTTATAGTAATTTATCCTAGCTATCTAAGACCTAAGTTGTAGTACCCAAAAGATTAGAATGAGAAAATGATCCTAGTCCTAATATGAATTGAATGGCCGAATCTAGCATAAAGTGGGTATAGTTGGGTTTGTTTGATTAATTATAGTTATGTTGTTTTGGTTCAAGGTGAAACTATTAAGCTGTGGTGCGATAGTGAGGAACGTCGAGTTCAGGATTTCGATACTAACTCAGGTGGGGGAAAGAATCAACCTATCGTCGGAATCGATAAGTAGTATATTCTATAATAATTGAGTAGGGCGACCTAAACCCTACTAGTAGTCAAGTAATCGACAAGACCAAAATCACATTGGAAACCTTTTCTGTAAAACCAATGGTGATTCGGGAATTGTAGGTTAATCGGCATATGTTAATTTTGTGATATTAAGATGGAGGCTGTCTGTCATGGCCGTGATGGTTGTCATGGCCAGACCGTGACAGGTTCTGTTTGTAGAATACCTTGCTTTTGGATGTCTGTCACGGCCGTGATAACCGTGATGGCTATCACGGCCAGGCTGTGACGGAGTCTGATTTGTTGATTTGATTATTGTGATAAATTGCTTTATGTGATAGTGTGATATGTGAATATTTCTTGATGTTATGCATGATCTTCCTGGTTTTTAGTACTATGCTTAGTTGATTTAAAGCGAGGATATATGTTGTTCGGAAGATTTGGTTTGGGTGAGAAAGTATCGGTGAATTAGAAGTGCCTAGCTTTAATTGATTATTTTAAAGATGAAATGTGTTATAGAATGTGAGTCTAGGCTATGGTGGAAGCTTGTAGCACTAGGTTGTTATTGATATAATTCAATGAGGTTCATAGGTTTTATTGTGTTTATGACCGTATATTTGAAACATACGAGGTCCAAAGTCCTCACGGAACCGTCCAATGTTAGATTTAATTCGTGCAGCTATAGTGTCAATGCTTTGCTTGAGCACCCTCGAAAGAGAATCAAGGTGTGCACTGACTGTACCGTGCAACTATAGTGTCATTGTATTACGTGAACATTCTTACCATGAATGAGGTTGTGCACCGACTGTACCGTGCAGCTATAATGTCATTGCTATGCATGAGCACCTTTGGTCTAGGGTGTGCACCGACTTTACCATGCAGCTATAGTGTCATTGCTTTGCATGAGCATTCTCACCATGAATAAGGGTGTGCACCGATTTTAGAGATGTGTCACTTGGACGACGGACTAACATTCCTAAAGGGTGTGGGGAATTAGTGGGCACGTCATCGTAAAGGTTTAGTTGCGTGAGGTTAAGGGTAGAGGATGATATCTTAATTTCGAGGATGATTTGTTAGTTATATGTGTTAATTGTCTGTGACTTTTATTATGTTATATACTATAACTCCTTTTCGCTTTTTTATGATAGAACTGTTTCTTATCCCCTGTATTCTTTCTGTCTGTGGTATTTTATGGGAACGTACAAGAAGACCCTGTGGCTGAGCTGAATGAGGAGGAGTTGGATGGAACTCCTTACGAACCGGAGGCTGGAGGCTGAAGGACGAGCCGTGATCCATGCTATTAGGATCTACTAAGAGGGTGTTCGGGAAAGATTATTTAGGAGAGTTTATTAATCATTGTGTTTGGATAAAAAGATTAAAAGCTAAAAATGCTGTCTTACATGAGTTTCAGCTGTTTTGAAATAAGCTCCATGCCTCAGCTGTTTGATTAAATTGTTTACATATTATTCACGCTTTCCCATTATGACTTCCTCCTCCCCCAACGGTCCTTCCTCATCAAAAGAAGAGGGAAAAAACTGATTAACATTTTTGAGGCAAAGGGAGAGGAAGAAGATCCAGAACACAATGCCAATATTAATACAAAAACCTTTAATCATAAAATGGAGAACCAAAATCCTAAATCAGAGTTCAACTTGGTAAGATAGAACCTTTGAAAAGAAAAATAGAACTTGGAAACCCAGATCCAGATCTGCCTTGCCACCAGTCGTCGTTCATGCACTACTGACATGCCCGTCGTCGCGGTGCCGGTCGTTAGCTTCTGCCTTCCTCAGTCGCCGTCCATGCACCGCTGATGGAGGCCGTCGTCGGAGAGCAAAGCGAACGTTTCTGTCGAGGGAGGAATAAAGGGATCGAGCGGGAGAGTGAAAGGAACAAAATGACCGAATAAAAGAGAACACGGAGAGTGGGTGGATGAGGTTAATTTGTCGAAGAAGAAGAAAAGGGAGAGTGGAGAGGTGAGGCGAAATTTTTAGGGTCAGGAAGAAATGGGAGAGTGAAGTGAAGTGAAGAAATGGGTCACCCAAAATTTGATGCAGGGAAGCTTCAAGAGCACCGAAAATAGGTCCAACAAATTTTTTTTATAATAATAATCATTATGGGTTGAAAAATTTGGTCAACATGGGTCAGTCGCTACCATTTTTTTTTTGAGAGAAAAACAAATATTATAAATAAATTTTTTCATACCCCTTTTTCCGTAATTTACTATATAAAAGTGATTATTTTTGTATCACTCAAATAAAATAGATTATCTTAAAATCATTTTTCAGCAAACATACCTAAACAAAAACAGATTCTGATTATAATCGATTGTCACAATAATCGATTATTTGAAAACAGATTATCAGGATAATCTTTTTTTCCATCTTTCCCAAACGCACTCTAAATATAATAATTTGTTTAAGTATACCTGCAAAGGGATCCTACTGAGAGGATACCCTAAACAGTGTTTTGTTTTATGTATAAGACATATGTATGTATTCACAACATATTTATGGTGTGAAGTTTTAATTAATTGAAGTTGGTATGCTTATTAACTTAAAATTTTAATTTTTACGTGTTTTCACGTTACGTGTGTGATTAAGAAATTAATTAAGAATGATTTAATCTAATTAAAACACTGGGGCACAACGGGGTGTCTCAAAGGCTACAAGACCAAGTATTCTAACACCTCTTCAAGTAATACAAGAAGTATTCTTTTACAGACAAGCTTCTCAAATCTCATAAGCATCAGATAATACAACGTATTCTAACAGCTCTTAAGGTAATACAACAAGTATTTGAACAATTGCTTACTCATAAGTTAATCAATGCATGAGCGTCAGTCCTTAACACAATGCATGTTCAAGTATTTCCTAATGAATGAAAATATGTCCTCTTCGAGAGGTTTAGTGAAGATATATTTTTATTAATGGCCGGTATCTACAAACTGAACACTCCTTTTGGAACATAGTCTCTGATATAATGATGTTTAATTTCTATATGCTTAGCTCTAGAATGCAAAGTAGGATTTTTAGATCATTTTATGGCAGCAGTGTTATCACAGTAATGGAATCTTACTTACAAACACATTGTAGTCCTCAATTTCATGTTTGATCCATAGCAGTTGTGAACATCAACTTGCAGCATAGACGTACTCAGCTTCAGCACACTACAAAAAAAAGGTCATTTAGCGATCGAAAATAGTGACCGAATTTTTAGGTTCCTTTTTGCGACCGAAATAGAGACCGATTGTAGGATCTACATGAAACACTGGTTAGAGTTGATTCTGCGACCGAAACAGGGACCGAAATAGAGCGTAGCAGAGATATCGGTCGCTATTTCGGTCGCTAAACAAAGGAAAGTAAAACTCAGAAATTTATGAATTGTTAGCGACCGAAATAGCGACCGAATTAAATGCAACGGTCAAACTGTGTTTATATTAGCGACCGATTTATAAATCCGTCGCTAAATTTATGAATCCACACTTTAAACTTTATTTATATTTGCGACCGATATTAATTCGGTCTCTAAATGGCGCGTTGAAAAAATAAAATTGCGCGTGTTAGCGACCGAAATTTAATTCGGTCGCTACAATTACAAATTCAAATTAAAACTAACTATATTAGCGACCGAATTAATTCGGTCGCTAAAACTGAAATCCCTAAATTCGACAGAACCTCCTTCTTCCTCATTTTTTCCATTGTTTTCTCTCTCCCACCCACTGTTTCTCTCTTCTACGGCGCGCGCTCCGGCCACCTCAACACCCCAAGACACCTCCGGTCGTCACCACCGTCATCTCCCCTCTGCTCAGGTAAGCTCTCCTCTACTCCATCTCTCTGTCTCATTGTCTCACTATGTCACTGTCTATCATTTCCCCCCTCATTTCAGGGCTCATTCTGGTCACATTGCTCACACCACCACCACCACAACGCCCTCCCTCACACTGACCGAGGTAATTGCTTCTCTCGTTGTCTTTCTCTACATTGTTGTTTCTGTTGTGTGTTGTGTGTACATTGGTGTTGTGTGTGTGTTTGTTGTGTTGTGTGTGTGTGTGTGTTGTGAGTGTGTGTTTGTTGTGTGTTCTGTGTACTAAAGTTTGTGTGTTCAATTGGATTGTAATCATAGGGTAGGTGTGTCTCACCGTGTTTGATGTGTGTGTTTGATGTGTATTGTGCATTTGGGGTGCTCTGTGTGTGTCTGTTTGGGATGTTTGTGTGTGTGTGTGTATGCAGAGATGTGTGTTTAGTGTATGTGTGTGTGTCTGTTTGGGATGTTTGTGTGTGTGTGTGTGTGTGTGTGCAGAGATGTGTGTTTAGTGTATGTGTGTGTGTCTGTTTGGGATGTTTGTGTGTGTGTGTGTGTGTGTGTGTGTGCAGAGATGTGTGTTTAGTGTATGTGTGTGTGTTTAGTGTATATGTGTGAGTTTAGGGATGTGTGTTTTTGTTACTCATCATTTTCATTTTTTCATCCAACACATTTCTCTCTTTTCTCTTAGTTTCTCAAGGTGTCTTGATTTCTTACTCAAGGATCATCACTTAGAGGTAATTTTCCTCCAACCTTTCTTCATTACAATTGATGTTGAGTTGATTAGCTTCATGCTTGTTCTTAATTTTGTTCAAAAAGAATTAAGCTTGAAAATGGTAGAAAAATCATAACTCTTTGTACCCATTGATTTAAGTCTTGAAACTTAATATTGGTGCTTCTATAATCATACTCTTCATGCTTGCCAAATGATTTGATGAACAAAAATTTCTCCCCTATTTTCCCCCACTTGGCCGAACCATACCCTTTTATTTTACTCTTGGATTTCAAAAATTTGTAACTCTTTGCATAAAGGGAAACAAATCTCCAAATTAGATATCTGTGCTTGTCCAGTGATCAATGATCATCCTTCCTTTCTCTTCATGTTTTTCATTCAAATCACTAAGTTGCTACAACTTTCCATATTCCTTGATTTTTATGATTTAAATTCTAGAAAATCATAGAAATGGAATTTGTGAGTTATGACAATTTTTCCCTACTAACTAAGACCCTAACATCTTGTCTATCTAGGATGGACTATTAGATCATATAATTAATATAGTTAATTAGTGGTTAGTTACAAATCAGTTGCTTTATCTTACATATAATATAAGTCACTTTTATATATGACTTGATGTAATAAACTTTCTCATTCAATCAATTACACCTTTCAGTTTTCTCTCTATTATTTTCTATTTTAATGGGCACTGTCATGTTTACTAACATGAACATTGAACAACATGGAAAATCTTCTCTTTGATAGAAAGAAATTCTAGCATTATCCACATTTTTTTATGGTACTGGATATGTAATATATTGATTCGATTTGTGTAAACAGTTAGGCCCGATTTAAGGATAATTTTTAAAAAAAAGTCGAAATCAAAATAAATTGACCTTCAGCTCTCCAATTTTATTATTTTTTATGCTTCATTGATTATTTTTTCGTGAGCACATGCTTTAACACTAGATATTCATGAGATAAATTATTTAGGTATAACAATTTAACATAATAGAATAGTGATTTGAGTTGAAATGAATAATTTCATTTATGCACGATAGGTCCTTGTTGTCATATTCTTCTACCGGGCTCCTCCACTTATCCTTGCTCAGTTGTGTTTTCTCTCTCGTGTCGGTTCTCTGAACACTCAGTGTAATGTATTATGTGAATTATCGTCTTGTTTGGTAGTGGAGAGCTGAGCTCAATAGGATGTGATCTTGTCTGATTGTATGCTGATAATTAATTTAATGTTTATGCATGTGTTTGTCAATATGTGTTGTTTGTTAGTGGAGAGCGGAGCTCAATAGGATGTGATCTTGTATGATTGTATGCTGATAATTTAATGTTTATGCATGTGTTTGTCAATATGTGTTGTTTGTTAGTGGAGAGCGGAGCTCAATAGGATGTGATCCTGTCCGAAAAGCGGGATGCTGGTTGTGTGCTGATAATTTAGAAATTATGCATGTGTTTGACAATTAACTGCTACTTGTTAGTGGAGAGCGGAGCTCAATAGGATGTTTGCTACAATATTTAATCTAAGTTTGTATTGATTTACGCTGCAATTTATATAAACTCAACAATGTTGCAATATTTATAGGTTAATGGTTTTATTTTCTGTTAGAGTTAATAATTAATTTACGAAAGCCTTAGTTTCCTATTTGAGATTCAATATTAATGAGCATGCGTAACTTATCAAGGTATGCATGCTCATTGTATTGAATCTTGAATTGTCCAAGTGGGACAGTTTGGGAAAAAACCTTTTTCACACTCGTACAATAGTCATTTCAATGTTCAAATGCCTTATATACTTGTTGAAATCTCGGTCTGATGCATTTCCTTTTGTTCTCCTGGTGCATACTTGATCGCGGTGATTCTGACCGTGCTCGAGTCGTGTAACTTGGAGACCGATGGGAAATGCTGCCGAAATTTTGTCAAGTATAAGGTATTTGAATATGGGAATAACTATTAGTAGCCGAGTGTGACAAAGGTTTCTTCTCGAATGGGATAGGTTCATACCTTGTCATAAGAACGAGATTGATGGAGTTATTGGAATGCACCGTAATATATAAGTGTTATTGTAGGATTGGTCAGAGTATTTAATTGCCAGCAATGGATATTTCGGAGAATCGAAAATGGATGTATCGTAGGTTGGATCGGAATAAACGTCTTAGGGAAGAGTATAGAGTTGGAGTGGGTGAGTTTATAGAGTTTGTTGTTAGCCAGGAGAGATTTATACGGTCAAGGCGGTGATCAATTGAGGTGTCCTTGCAAAAGATGCAAGTGTCAATCTTTCAAAAGTGTGGATGGAGTTGTAGCCGATCTTTATGAGAAGGGCTTCATGCCTGATTACTATTGGTGGAGTAACCATGGTGAGACGTTGCCTGACTTAAACCCGATTGTGGCTGAAGGTTCGTACTATGGAAGTGGTGACGGGAGGGAAGAATTGAATCCATACGAGCAGATGATAATGGATCATGCTGGACCATCGGTTGGTGTTGTACTAGAAGAAGATAGGGGAGAAGAGGGTGGAATGGGTTCCCAATACATAGAGGAGAATCCGAATCCCGAAGCTCAAAGATTCTATGATATGCTGAGTGCTGCACGATCTCCATTGTGGGAAGGATGTCAGGAGTACCCGGAGTTGTCAATGTGCATGGAATGGTTGAGTATCAAATCTGACTACAATATGCAAGAAGGCTGTTTTAATCGCCTCAGCAGGTCAGTGTCCAAGGCGTTGCCAGAAGGCAATCGGATGCCTACAAGTTTTTATCATGCTAAGAAGTCCGTGGAAAATTTGGGTCTGGGGTGTTTGAAAATTGATTGTTGCCCGAATGGATGTATGTTGTACTATAAGGATGATTCAGCGGAAAGCATAACGTGTTGTCGATTTTGTGGTGCGGATCGGTATAAGACAACCACTAGGATGGGCATTGAGAAGAAGAGGTCGCTAAAAAGATGTGGTACTTTCCGCTCGTGCCAAGACTTACAAGATTGTACTCTTCGATGGCCACTGCAGCTCACATGAGGTGGCATAGTGAGCATGAGAGGGAGCAAGATATCTTGTGTCATCCATCTGATGGAGAAGCTTGGAAGCATTTTGATAGGGTTCATATGGCATTTTCGCAGGACCCTCGCAATGTCCGATTGGGGTTATCTGCTGATGGATTTAATCCTTTTGGGCGATCCGGAAAAGCATACTCTTGTTGGCCGGTTATCCTGACTCCGTACAATCTTCCCCCGGGGATGTGCATGAAGCGGGAGTTTATGTTCCTAACAGTCATAATTCTGGGTCCGTCTAATCCAAAAGGTAAGATTGATGTGTAGTTGCAGCCACTGATAGATGAGTTGACAATGCTGTGGAATGATGGTGTGTTGACATATGACGTATCTTTGAGGCAGAATTTCATCATGAAAGCAGCTTTAATGTGGACGATCAACGACTTTCCTGCTTATGGGATGATGTCGGGTTGGATGACCGCGGGGAAGCTTGGATGCCCAATATGTATGGAGCGATCGAAGGCATTCACGCTTAAAAACAATCGAAAGATCTCATATTTTGATTGTCATCGTCAATTCCTTCCAGAAGATCATCCTTATAGGCGGAACAAGAATGCATTCAAGAAGCGTTGTGCGGAGACAACACCGCCTCCACCACGTTTGACTGGTCCTAATGTATGGCGCAGAGTACAGTACTTACCGCTCGTCCATGAAACCCAAGGAGAACATATTCCTGATTATGGCGTCAACCATAATTGGACAAAACAAAGTATATTTTGGAGGTTGCCGTATTGGAGGACGCATCTACTCCGTCACAACATTGATGTCATGCATACTGAGAGGAATGTGTTTTTGAATGTGTTTGACACTATGATAGACATCAAGGGGAGGACAAAGGATACAAATAAAGCCCGATTGGACCTGGCTGACATTTGTAATCGGAAGGAGCTTGAGTTGCGAGACGGTGGTCGTGGCAGACTTATCAAACCGAAGGCAAGTTATACACTAAGCAAAGCACAGAAATTGGCCGTCTGTAAATGGGTTAAAGAACTAAAGTTACCATATGGGTATGCTTCCAATCTGGGTAGATGTGTTAACATTAAGGAAGCAAAGTTACATGGAATGAAGAGTCATGATTGCCACGTGTTCATGCAACGGTTGCTTCCAATTGCGTTCGACGCATTACCGAAGCAAATTTGGAACCCACTTGTTGAGCTTAGCAACTTTTTCAGGGAGCTTACATCGACAACACTAAATGTGAATCAATTAAAGGATATGGAAGTCAAGATACCCGTTTTGTTATGTAAGCTGGAGCAAATCTTCCCGCCGAGTTTCTTTGATTCCATGGAACACCTGCCAGTTCATCTACCTTACGAAGCAAGAGTTGGTGGCCCAGTCCAATACCGCTGGATGTATCCATTTGAGAGGTAAACAACATCAACTATTTTACTTAATACATATAAAATTCACGAACACGAGAGCGTAGTTTAGCTTTCCCTAAAACTAGTAATTATTTGTATGTATCCCTCTTTAATAGGTTCCTGCACTCCCTTAAACACAAAGTCAAGAACAAGGCACGAGTGGAGGGTTCCATTTGTGAAGCATACTTGGTAGAGGAGACTTCCACTTTTGCCTCTTATTACTATCCGGACGAAGTTAACACGAGAAGGACAAGGATGCCTAGAAACGTTGATTCGGGCGAAGGATGTTCAACTAGTCCTCCTATATCAATATTCAACTATCCGGGCAGATTTAGTGGCAAATCAAAAGGATATTTCTTGGAGCAGCGTGACATTAATGCTGCTCATCTATATATCCTTCAAAATTGTGAAGAGGTGGCGCCATATTTAGAGTAAGTTTCTACAACGTCTTTAATAAGTTCAATTGACATTTACTATTATTAATCGTCCCTGTTGTTAATCTCCCATATGTAGGATGTACGGCAATTTTCTAAGGGATCTCCAACCTGACATTTCAAATGATCAGGTTGATCGAGAAATTACTTCTCACTTTGCTACGTGGTTCAGTAAATATGTAGGTTAAGCATCTTCATTTTTTGAAGCATACATTTTATCTCCTTAAATATATAGCATGTATAAGAATAATATAATATTTGATTGTTTAGGTACTAGATCCAGAAAACAATGTTCAAAATCCATTGTTGACAAATTTGGCATGGGGGCCTAACAGATGGGTTACATCATGGAATACTTATATTGTAAATGGATATAAATTTAACACAAAAACATGGAATGAAGGAATGCAGACGTGTAACTATGGTGTTTGTGTGCGAGCCACTGATGGCAATGTAGAGGATGATTTCTATGGGGTTCTAACTGACATCCTTGAACTCGATTATACCGGTTTCCCCGTGATGAAATTAGTTATCTTCAAGTGTGATTGGTTTGATCCTAGTCTTGACGTAGGGACAAAAATAGATAAAAATTATGGTATTGTTCAAGTTAGGCTGTCTCGAAGGTATAATAAGTCGTACGACCCATTCATTTATTCACAACAGGCAGAGCAGGTTTATTACTCGCCATATCCCGAAGGACATCATGGCTTGTTGGGTGTTATTAAGATAAAGGCTCGCAGTATAATTACTGATAATGTAATCAACCAGCCTGAAAAAGATGCTCCGTACCAAGATGATGAGTTTTCAAGACCCCACGTACCGTTGCAAATTACGCCGGACATTATTGTTAATTCTCCCGCGGACATTTCCTAGAAATGGGGAAGAAGTTGAAAGAGAGTTAATGGATCAATCCGAGTTGGACGCATCTAGCGAAGGTACATTCCGATCAAGTGATACTGATGAGACTGAGGGTGAATTTAGTGACGGAGATTCTACTTAGGTAATTTATTTATGTCATAATTCATTGTGTGAATGTCATTCAACTTATTAGGTAATTTATTTTTGTATTATTTACACTGTTGTGTAATCATATTTTCATTTTTTTCACAGATGGCAGATTCCTCCAGAGGTAGAGGTCGTCGTGGAGGTCGTCTTCACGAGAGTCCCTTCGCCGGCCGACCCACGACCTTTCAGATCGAGACCATCCTACCAGCACCTCTGTTGACGGGACACCTCAGGGTGATGGAGTTGCACCCCCCACCCATCCTCATGTGGTCGGGACACAGGCTGCACCCTCATCATCCACACCTACGACGATAGGACCATCATCATCATCGGGACAGGAGAGTCGTGGTCCATCCGACATGAGGATTCTTCTTATCCCCAGGGGGGATAACGAGTATGCTAATTTAATATTTTAATATATATAAAGTATCGTTAATTTCTATTTACTTGTTTTTAAAATTTAATTATAACATTTATTAATGCTCTAATTTTGCTGCAGCTTTCTGCCCGCGAAGGGCCCTTCTAATTCGATATCGAAGATCCTGCGACGCAAGTTTGATGGTCCATGGCCTACATGGAAGGCCATCCCACTGGGCCATAGGGATCAGTTGTTTCTAGAGTTTAAGGTAACGGTTTATTAAGTTTTTAAAATTAAATTTACATTGTATATATGTACACACGAATTTCCTAACAACTGTAAGTTGCAGAAAGAGTATAGGTGGGACTTAGCTTTAGAGGCTCTCGTGAGGGACATATTTGAGCATAAAGGCTCACTGGTTATGAAGAATCTGATGAACAAGCTGAGGAAGGGGCAGAATAAGGGGAGGTGGGTGGATCCTGAGATCAAGAGGCAGCTGGACCAAGATCTGGGCTCTCGAGAAGTTCCAGGAGATCCAGGCCACGGCTCGGCGTGAATCGAGCTTCGATGGTGGCGCATGTGCTTGGACCTGGGGGTCTAAATCACCCGCCGCCCACTACGACGAGTTGGTAATACATTAAACTTTTGACTTAATATACTATTTAATTAATTAGTTTTCATTTTTAATTATTCTTATGAATTTAATATTATATTATTCTGTGCGAAAGCACGAAAACAATGCCCCCGATCTGCTATGGAGTTGGTGGAGAGGACGAAGAAGTTGAAGTCGGGGACATGGGTCAACGACAAGGCCCGTGAATTATGCTGTAAAGCAAAAAAATAATTTAGTGTTTACTTGTAATTTATTATAAATGATTTGTTAATATTGGATATAATTATTTTAACTAAATCTATTCAACTATACTTTGTAGGCGGGCTTCAACGAGAAGAATGACGATGCCATATCACGTGCCTCACAAATCACAAGATGAGGCTTTGATCGGTGATGGCCGCTCTCCTGTCTCCGTCGACGATAATGCCATTTATTTGGAGGTCGTCAGGGACAGGAACAAGAAGGGGCACATGTATGGCCTCGGACACCTGGGAGCCAAGTTCATCGCTTCATCGTCCGGCACGCCTGCTCCTTGCTGCGCCGATACCGTCCCTCAGGAGCAGTTCCACCAAATGCAGGACACCATCACGCAGCTGAACGCGGAGCTTCGGGAGAAGAGCGAGAGAGAGCAGCAGATGGCGGACCAGATTGCACCTGATTGACTTCGGGCACACCAAAGAATGATGCAAGCGAGCATCGAGCAGGGGCGGACATCTGCGGCTGGTGTTGGAGCAGATGAGGATCCAGACTCCGATTGCTCGAGATGATGCTCGACGGTTGTGCGCTGCTGCCGCTCCTCCAGCCGCCCGGCCACCATCGATGTCGCTACTGCAGAGGACGATCAGCTAGCAGACGTCGGTGGTACGGACGCTGAGGATGATTGGATTCCTCCATCTCCCCCTCATCATGACTGATTTTTTCTCTCCATATTTTTGACTTTAAACGATTCTTGTACGACATTTTGGATTATTCTTTTTATATATATTTATTATTTTTTATGATTGTATATTTCATAAGTTATTTGGTGTGTTTTATTAGTAATTTTTTTAACGTTTAAAGAAAATCAGAAAAAAAAATATTATAAAAAATAAAATTAAAAAAATTTAATAATAACCAGTTTAGTGACCGAATTAGAAACCAATAATTCGGTCGCTAAACTTTATTTAATATTTACAGATGATGTATAGCGACCGAAAATCCGTCGCTAATATAGGTTAACAGTAACCAAAATTAGCGACCGAATTAGCAACCGATTATCGGTCGCTAAAAATGGTTACCCAAAAAATGCGACCAACCTAATAGCGACCGATTATTATTATATAGCGACCGAATTTACGGTCGCTAATTAGCGACCGAAATAATAATTCGGTAGCTAAAACCTTAGCGACCAGGTATTCAGCTACCATCATAAATCGGTCTTCGATTGGTCGCTAAAACAAATAGCGACCGATTTACATGGTTTAGCGACCGAAAATTACGGTCGCTAAACAATTGTTTTTTTGTAGTGGCAGTTGACAAACATATGATACATTGTATCTTGTGTGACCATGAGACTAGATTAGCTCGAATGAAGTGACATCCTCCACTGATGCTTTTCCTTTCAATTCGGTCTCCAACATAGTCAGTATCACATAACCCAACTAATCTGTATTCCTTTGATTTCTCAAACAACAGACCCAGATTAGTAGTTCATTTCAAATATCTAAAGATTCTCTTTACTGATGATAAGTGACAATCTCTTGGATCATATTGAAAACGAGTACACAAACAAACACTAAAAATAATATTAGGTCTAAACGAAGCAAGAAATAAAAGAGATCCAATCATACCTCTATATACATTTTGGTCTACCTTTTTGTCTTTATCGTTTAGGTTCAGAATGTATGTTGGATGCATAGGTGTATTCATTGCTTTACAATCATCAACTGGATTTTGTGTATTAGTTGGATTTGCAAATTAAAGATGAAATTCTATTAGTGTCAATATTCGAAAACTAAAAAGAAAGAATCCATAACCACCTTCCTCAATCAGAGGCATAAGAATGAAACAGATCGCAATAATCCCTCTTAGAAATCTTGAGTTTTGTGTATCAACTGGATTTGCATATTAAAAACAAAATTTCATCAGTATAACGATTCGAAAACAAAAAAGGAAATGACTCATGCTTACCTTCTTCAAATGAAAACATGGAAATGGAAAGAAATCGTGACCTTAGTTCCTCTTAGAAACCCCTGACTTTGTGTAAATAGATTTGGAAACTAATTAAAAAAATCAAGTCATGAGTATCATGATTGGAAAACTAAAAAGGAGAAAAATCATACTTACTTTCTTCGAATGGAAACATGGAAATTGAAATAAATCGCGATATTTCTCTAAAAAAAAAAAAAACCAGATTCTGCGTCTCTGGATTTGAAAACTATAAAAGAAATTCTATTAGTATCATGATTTGGAAACCAAAAATAAAAGAATTCATACTTACCTTCTCTAACAGAGCAAAAGGATGCAATTGAGTTCGATAAAAACCCTAGCAAGAAACGGTGCAAGGGACTAGAACATATAAATGGATACACAAACAAGATGGAGCGTCTTTTCTTTTTCAAAGTAAAGGGAAATGATAGTGTTTCCCAAAGGAAGCTCTATTAAATTGACCCCTTTTAATAACACTCCTTTGAAGAAGTGTTATTAAAGGTATGCCCTTTTATAGAACTTCCATGAAGAAGTGTTATTAAAGGTAGAGCGCGCTTTTTCTTTTAAAAATGGGGAAAAGATAGCGCAGACTTAAAGAGGTGTTATTAAAGGTATCTCCTTTAATAACACTTCCTTAAGGAACTTCTATTAAACACCTTCGCGTAATTTTTTAAAGCATTTTCATTTGAAGTTACAATTAAATATGCACTACTAAAGGCAAAATCTGGCATAGTATTTATGTGTAATAGGTTTTGTCTCTCCCAGTAAGTGTTCTCTCTACCATTACCATCAAGAATGGATGTGAGAAGAAAAATGCAAGAAGAGATAAATTTGGATTAGGAGGAAATATTTCTATCTTAAAGAATCTTTACGTATCAAGATAAGTTCTATTATTTATGTGAGAATAGATTTCAAAAATAACTGCAATTTAGATTCTAGACGTTACTTTTTTGTGATATGTAAACTTCAACGAAAAGGGTATTATATTCTCTATGGTATGGGAATAAGTCTGGCCGTTAGTCAGACACACACACAAAGATATATATATATATATATATATATATATATATATATATATATATATATATAAAATGTAATTTAATATAGGAGAATGTTGTCCTTCCTTAGGATACTGATCAAGGAATCAAATAAAGAGATTTTTCATGGGAACAGATGTATTCAATATTTGGAAATGAGATACACTTATTTTTTCAATGAAACATTTTCCTTTTGAATTTTTTAATCTGTGTTTTTAGGACATTAGTTAACATGACTATTTAATATATTATAATAACATAATATATTATTTATAGTATTATAATATTTGAAAGTAAAGCCTTATTGGTCTATTTAAGTATATATGCCTACTTATATATTTATTTGTGAAGGTTTGATTGTCTACTGATTATTATATTGACATACCGGTCTCTTTATCATTAGAGGCTTATAAGCCTATTTACAAGTGAAAGTTTGTGACATATTTATAGGTGGAGGTATATTTAAAGGCCTCATTGAAAAGTTGGCTATTAAATAGGCTTTTAGACTAAGTCAGACTGTAAAATAAGTCAGGACAGAAAATTATTATATATCAAACTAATAGTCATACTTAGGCCTTGATATTGGAAGATAGACCAGGTTCAGCCTGTCACGGCTAGCTTATTCTCACGCGTGTGTATAGGGTATTTTTCAATTATTATTTTTTCTGTTTATTGGTTGCAAATATATAGAATAAAAGTTGGGTAAAAAAGAATGAAACAAAGCAAACTCTTAAACATTATCTAATCATTCAATCATTGCCGAAAGAACCATTCTACCCTTGCTACACACTGATATTAATTGCTTAACTACAATTTTCAGTAATCTTCAAGCCTAAACTTAACCTAACACTAAACAATGATAGCCCCTCTGTCTCCTAACAGCAATGACTTTTTGTTTAAATGTGTATTGCATACACCACATAAATAGAAAATTTTAGTTACACGTTCCTTTTCTTCCTCACACCATTATCTGCCCCGGCCCCAATTCTCAAGCAAAAAGAAACCATATAAAAGTTTTTTTTTTAAGCTAAAGTATAGGTGAGTTGGATTCTGGGGGCTCACTAAGGTCAGGACAAGTCTCACAGCTCAAAGAACGTTTACAGAGGTACTTACAAATTAACCATCAATAAGGTCTTCACGTCGATAATGGGATTCAAACTCACAATCTTGTGAGTTATAAGTCATATCCTTATCAGCTAAACTCGTTCGCAGAAGATTTATTTTCTTTCGAGGTAAACAACGTAATAATAAGTCACAGTTTTTTTTATCTAACGTGCACAGTATGCACTATTTAAGAAATAAATACGAATTTCTTCGACAACAAAAAAAAAACTAAATACGAATTACCATCTCACAGTAACTTTCAATACTAAACACAAATTAAATATTAAACCTAATATTTTATTTTGATTATTTTTGTACGTAAGTGTAAATTTTTTTACATTCACAATTAAATACAAATCATTTTATGTGTGACTTTTGAAATATTTATGATAAGTTTCATACATTTTCAATAATATAAAAACTTATGATTGGTTAACAATAATAAATTTTTTTTCAAACTGAATACCAATTAAATTCTATTAGTATTGCTAATCTAAGAGGCGTTGAGTATTTCAGTTGATAAATTTATGCCCAGTTGATTATGAGGTATTGGAATCAAATTTTACCTTACTGTTGTACATACGGGTAAAATTTGACTTGAGTTCCCCCTTTTCAAATATTTTTTTTTTTGGTTTACTTCCCCTTTTCAATTCTAACCTGTGTGTAAAAATTACTTTCTTCTTTGAAACTAAATTAGATGGAGTCACAGCAATTTTAAAAGATTAAAAAAATGGTTGATCCAAGTAGTTATGAGCATGGGCCCTGTTAGGATCCTAGAGGCCCATGACTCACATAATTCTAGAAGGATCTATTATACATTTGTTATAGTTGTTACTTGGGATAATTAATATGTGCTAGGGTCTAGTTGTCTTAGTGTGGGTATGCATCAAGCCTATATAAACATTATATGACCTCGTGATTATAATCAATGAATGAACAAACTAGTCTCTTTCCCACTCTTATTATTTTCTTAGGAGGCCCTCGAAGCAGATTTATCATTCCAATTTCTCCATTAATCACTTCCCCTCATCCCCTCCATATCCCCATTCCTAACAATTGGTCCGACCTGCCGCCACCACCAGTACCTCTGCCACCTCCATCGTTTCAGCACCTAAATGAACCATGCCTCACCATTTTCATCTTTCCCAGCTCAAAGAATCTTTCATTGAATTCAAAGCTTTATTTAATCGTTACAATGAATCTTTTGGGCATACCAAACAAATTATGCAAATCCTCCTTCAGGACCTTTGACACTCAATCGTAACACCGCGTGACGAGTTGCGAGAGGAGCAATTTGCTATCACTGCTTCTGGATCGTTGAAGGTTTCCGTCGCCGCCTACCCACCTGATGCAGCGGACAACTTTGGCCTCTCCGTCGAACAGATCGAGGCACCTTTCCTCTATGGTGAGGACTAATGAGTGTGCAATATATGTTAGTTTGGAAGTGTAAGTAGGAAAAAATTTGTAAATAATCTTAGAAATTGTGAATGAAAAAGATAACAAAATGTGCACATTCATTTGATTAGAGGTTTTGATCTTTTTATATGAAAAATATACTCAAAATGATGTTGCAAATGTGCAGGATTGAAGGCCGGGCGCTCAGCTCTGAAATCGGGCGCTCAGCCTGGACAGAAATGGAAGAAAACAGCAGGAGAAGGACATGGACCAGCGCCCAACACTGGTGTAGGGGCGCTCAACACCAGGATAGAGCATAAGAACTAGCGCCCAGCGCTGGTGTGCTGCACTCAGCGCCAGCACAGACAGAGAACTGCGTTCTCGTCGCGAGACCAGCGCCAGCCACGGCAGGGCGCCAGTCTTTGGGCGATGCGCAGAAATAGTATAAATTCGATTCTGGACAGATTTGAAGGGATCTTTAGCTCATTTTTTTGGTGCGATTTCACCTTGGTTCATCACTTTCTCTCTGGATTCTTTGGAGATTCAAGCTTGGGAACAAGATTTGAAGCTTCCATGGCTTCCTACACTGATTCCTACTCAAGTTTCTTCTTCTCTTCTCTTTTTACTATGAGTTGCTAGATCTCTTAAGTTAGGTTTAGGATGAACTCAATTGAATCTTGATGTAATTGAATTCTATCTCTGATTTTAATTCAAGTTCATGCAATTTGAGTAATCTCTTATATGCTTAATTCTTTTCTTGGATTGATCAACCTTGAATTGGCTTTTGGATTCAATTTCACAATTGGAAAATTGGCTATTGAATTGGAAATGAAGTTGATTACTATTGTGGTGTTGATTCTAGGAATATGACTTCATTGCAATACATTCTTGTGAATCTAATGCTTAATGTTTGTTCTAATCTTGTATCACCTAAGGAATTAGGGTTCTTGATTTGTAACCAAAGGATTATCACCTAAAGAATTAGGGATAAATCTAGGTTAGTGATTTGAATATCAATTGAATGAATTGGATTGAGATTAGGATTGAACAAAGTTGCATTAAGTGAAAACTGAGGGATTCTGATACCTAACTGCTTTTGCATATATTGAATTCATACTTCTTTTGTAATTGATTCATTCATTTTGTTGCGACAGCTTATAAACAAAAATTAATAAAAACTCTTGGAACTATGAAATTCATTGGCTCTAATAGCTATTGCCTAGGCCACATTGATACTTGATCACAATCCTCGTTGGGAACGATACTCTACTTTCACTTTATTACTTGTACGATTTGGTACACTTGCCAAACCATCAACAAGGACCCCGTTGGACGGCTTGACAATGACGAGATGCGGGAGAAACTCCGACGGCAGCGACGAACTCCAACTTTGTTGTTCCTGACACCCGTATCAGTGGGTTTTGTTACAAACCCTTCTAAGATTCCCAACGAACGCGTCGAACCACTGTCGTCTGGTGGCGGCGGCCCACAGAACACGTTGAACCAGCAAACGAGGAGAAGATCCTCGAGGGAGTGGATGCTCCTGCTTCCGTGCCGGCTGACTGAGCCCCCACCACCGCCTCCAAAACCACCTGATCTCAGCTTCGAGCGGCCCAATCCCACCATGCCTCCACCACCACCGAACTCGGATCCCATTCGTGAGACCAGTGGGAAATCCGTTGTGACAGAGAGGAGGCCGCTGATAGAGAGGAGCGTGTCCACCATGCATAGCAGCGCGTCCACCATACATAGCAACGAACAAAGGGCGAGGGGCCGGTACCACGTAGGAGGAATTGGGTGGTCTCGAGTTCAACACCCCCACCACCACCAGCTCCACCGGATGCGACACTGTCTCGGGTGGTCGGAACGTTATTGTCCCACGGGCCGTCGAGGTACAGCTCGGCAAAGGGCGGCCGTATGCTTTTGTTGCTTCTACGGGCAACCATGCAGAAGGGGGAGATTCAAGCAGGGGCAAAATGGGAAAGCTACCAACAAGGCTCACAAAGTGACCTAATGGGCCAGGCCCATGTCATAAAGGAAGAGCAAGGCACTACCAGATTTCAAAGAACTCTTGTTGGATGTGTAATCCATATTGAGCCTATTTCTCATAATATTTTCAACATTGGGCCCCAATTTTTAATTCTTCCACAACACAAACAGCAACATATGTTTAGTTTCTCAGTGAGCACTGGCAAATGGCAACAATGGGATCCCGGTGGCCATTTGGAAATGCCTTCTGCGGCTAGATCGTCTCAATTCAAGCAGTGGGACCTAGAGAAATTTGTTTTAGGGTCAAATTTTTATAACCTTAAGGACAAGGTTGATTTGATGGGGTGGTTAATGTTAAGATCCTAGAGGCCAATGACTCACCTAATTCTAGAAGGATCTATTATGCATTTGTTAGTTTGTTATAGTTATTACTTGGGATAATTAATGTGTGCTAGGATGTAGTTGTCTTAGTGTGGGTATGCACCAACCCTATATAAACATTGTATGACCTCATGATTATAATGAATGAATGAACAAACTAGTCTCTTTCCCACTCTTATTATTTTCTTAGGAGGCCCTCTACCCTCGAAGCAGATTTATCATTCCAATTTCTCCATTAATCACTTCCCCTCATCCCCTCATCCCCTCCATATCCCCATTCCTAAGAGCCCCCTTAAGTAAGAGGTCAGGAGTTCGATCCCTGACTCTAGTTTGTGTATAGGAAAAACCTTGTTGAAGGAAGTTAGCTCTTTAATATTGTAATGTACCTCGACCTCGAGGAATTAGTCCCCATCATTACGCGCAAGATACCATTGGATAAAAAAAACAAAAACAAAAAAACGTATTCTATATTATAGGTTAGTTGATAAGAGTCAGGGATATGTTGGAAAAGTAACAAAAGCATTTGCTCTTCATAACAATTTTCTTTCTTTTATTCCCTCCCGTGAACCCCTCTTGTTTTTTTTTTTAATAAGCCCTCGCTTGGACCCCATTACCAAACCACAGCGTGATTTAGGCTTTGCAGAAAAAGAACTTCTAATATTTACGTTTCGAGAAATGCTGACGAGTGTTTTTGAGACCTTCGTTAAAAAATCGAGAAAATAAAATTTATATAGGGAATTAATATATTTAATATTTTAAAAATAAAATGTTTAATTTTTTAATAAAAACTTATTTTTTTTTATTCCTTAACAAGTGTCCTAAGGACATTCGTTTGCATATCCTTACATTATTAATTTGTAATAATACTGTAACATGTACCAAAAAAGAAATTCTAATATTTACATTATTAATCGGTACATGTTATTATAGTATTATTACTGGGCCAAAATAATAAGTGTGGCCACGAGTGTATTAGGTGGCATCCAACTGTAAAATAATTTATGCTACGGGGTCTATCATCCGTGAATTTGATAAATACCAATGACGGTTGCGCGGGGAAACAGTTACCAATCTCATACTCCGTTATCTCTCTTTCTCTCTCTCTAATTTCTGCATCACAACTCCGTGAATCTCGTACTCCGCTAAATGACCAAAGATTTTTCTTCTATGAGTCTGAAAAATGCCAAACACATCACTTAAACTGATCCAGAACAACAGCATAATTTGTATCATCAGGTTTGTTTCATAGCTCATTTTCTTGTCAGTCTGAAACACTTAATTACTACATTTAGCTTTATGTCTTGGTCAATTGTCACTAGCTAATGTGTGTTATAGAGGTTTGCGATATATAGTAATAATAATTAAATTATTATAATTGGGATATATAGTAATAATAATTAAATTATTATAAGGTTTTTGAAATGGCTGAATTGGTAATATATATTATGATGGAGGTGGTGGTTGTGGTAATGAGAAACAGATCCTTTGGTCACAGATGGGAAAAAAAGGAGGCAGCTGGTTCTCGACGGTGAAGAAAGTTTTCAAGACAAATTCTAAAGACTCGCCGAAGCCGGTACCGGAGAAGAAGGTGATCCATTTACAGCATGTTGTTGTAATGTTGTCTTTTATGCACTCCTTCACACTTATGATGAGCTGCCTGGCAGTGACCATTTTTCTTCTTTATTTTTTTACAGCAATTATGTCTGTAAACTGATATGGTCAAAATTAGCTGGTATATGTCTCACAGTTTTATGGGAAATGGATTTGGTGCGGTCAAATTTTTCCACATTTACGATATTCGGTATATCGGAACCATGGTATAAATTAGACGACACACATTTTGAGTTTATTTTTTAAATCTGATTTGCGGAGTTTAAAATATGAATGAACCATCAGATGTGAGGAATGGCGACCGCAGGCAATCCAGATCCTTATTAAGCAAAACACTCTTGGTATTTCTCATTATGTGGTTTTTCCAAATGATCGTTAATCTGATGTTGGGATTTGCTTGGTTTTCAGTTTCAGAAGGACAACACAGAGAAGTTGAAGCATGAACCACCAGAGGTGGTGTCTTTTGAGAATTATACTGCAGAGAGTTCTCCTGATATCACCATTGAGGATATTAGTACCAAATCAACGCCTGTGACTGAAGATAGAAATCATGCCATTGCAGTTGCAGCAGCAACTGCTGCAGCTGCCGAAGCTGCAGTGGCAGCTGCTCAAGCAGCTGCTCATGTTGTGAGATTGGCAGGTTATGGACGTCACACCAAGGAAGAAAGAGCAGCAACACTCATTCAATCATACTACAAAGGCTACCTAGTAAGACCTCATTTGTCTTTCCCATGCAAACATTGTCACTTATTCTTGATTTTTTTTATAAAAAAAAAAAAATTTAACCCAATAATGCTTTGGTTTGGGATTGGCCATTAATATGATACCTAATACCAATGTTTTACATTTATTTGTCATAAAAATGCAGAGTGCCACTTACTTGCAGTGCCATATGGTGGCCTTTATCTTTGGACACTAAAATTTACATTTGATAGCCAATGAACTTTTAAACTTAATTGCTGCAAAACCAATTTTAAGAGTAGAATTAATGTCACGATCGTTAGCAGAGGCGAGAGAGGGAGGGAGGCCATGGTATCCCATGGTTTCCAAAATAGTGGGACCTATATAAATTTCAATCAATAGAAGAGACGTGTGTTGGAAGGAGAGTATTAGAGAGTGTGTTGATAGCACTCGTCTAATATTATTACTTTCAATCCTGCTTGTAATTTTTGGCCTTTAATTTTGCTTCAAGGCTGCATTGTGGATGTGTTTTTTTTTCATACTGCTGTAATATGCAAATCCGTATTTCGTAAATTTTGGGATGCTATCCTGATTATGTTGAAACAATTTTTGACTTTAAAATAAATGCTTCAAAACCATGGTGAATTTTAATTTGTTTGTTATTGAGTGTTAATTAAATTCTAAATGTAGGCTCGACGTGCACTACGTGCATTGAAGGGATTAGTGAGGCTGCAAGCACTAGTGAGGGGACATAATGTGCGCAAGCAAGCGCAGATGACAATGCGCTGCATGCAAGCATTAGTCCGTGTGCAGGCAAGAGTAAGAGCTCGCAGACTCCAGTTAACTCCCGAGAGGCTTCACAAAACAGTGAGGGAGAAAGAGCAAGAGCAGGAGCAGGAGCAAAGGGAACTTGAGAAGCAAGAGTCTAAGCCTATAAGCCCAATTAACTTGTTAGACTTCAATGGTTTGAACAATAGGCGTCAAAGTAGCCAGAAAATTAAGGAAAATGATTTGAGGAAGCATGAAGCTGCGATGAAGAGGGAGAGAGCTCTTGCATACGCTTTCAACTACCAGCAGGTCAGTCTCTTTAGAATGGTGCCTATCATACCCATTATAAGTGCATCCTTCTAAGTAGTCAAATATATTTTAGTTTTTTTATGATATTCATGGTATAAGCTACACTATAACATGTCCTCAAAAAAAGCTACACTATAACACTTAATGTGTCTCACTTTGCCTATTTTTAATGTCAATCATGATTAGTGTATGAGTAATACTTAATAAAATACAAGAACAGCACACATTGCTAATGTGAGACGTGCCAAATCGTACAATATAATATTTTACATCAAATTTGTACCTTAGAATCTCTGATTGCATACTGTTCATTAGAAATAATCATCAATAACTGAATGTTTAGGGCGGTTTACTTTTTAGAAACATTTTCAATTGTCATTTTCTAAAATTTTTGTTGATTTTAATATTTCTTTCATCATTTTCTTTTTCATTTTTTGAAAACAAATATAGTATTTTCAGAAATTTTGAAAATGTCATAAAATTGTTTTTTTTTTGTTTTTTTATAACCAAATGTTAGTTGTTATATTAATTTTTTCTCTTTTGTCAATATTTAAATCTTGTATCTCCTACTCCTCCAATTTCTTATACACTTATGCTTTGTTTTCAATATTTCCTGAAATGTATTCTCCCTAACTAGCCTTCATCTTCTCGTTGATTCTAGCAGTATTTTATTTTCGTGTTAACAATTTAAAATCAATATAAATTTTAAAAATTAAAAATTAAAAATGTTTCTGAAAAGTAAAGAGTCCTTACTTCTCCCGAAAAGAAAGCAAAAAATGTTTACGTAATTACCTTTCGTTACTTAAACCGCTCTAAACCCTGCATAAAAATTGGTTCAGTTCCTGTACAGAAACCTACATACGTGTGGCTCTTACACGTTCACTGTCCAAAATAATATGCCAAAATCATTATATGGAAAAGGTAAATATTGGTTTTGATTTTCATTTTGAACCATTTTGTTTGCAGCAACAGCAGAAGCAACTTCCACAGACAGTCCCAATCCCAAATGTTGATGATATAGGAACTTATTATCCCAGTGAGCATGAAAAAGTCGAATGGGGTTGGAACTGGTTGGAGCGATGGATGTCATCACAACCATACCATGTTAGGCACTTGGGGTCACGTGAGACCTCTTATATGACTCTTGCTTCTACAACCTCTACTACCACAGATAACATGTCTGAGAAAACGGTAGAAATGGACATGGTTGCAACCCCAGGCCCAAGCAACGTCAACATAGGTCTCATGAACCAAGATTTTCATGGTTCGAGCCCAACTTCAAATAAGCACCATCAGAGACCGCAAAGCCCAAGCAGACCGAGCTATATGGCACCAACACAGTCTGCTAAGGCCAAGGTTCGGGGTCAAAGCCCAGCCAGGCCACGGGCTTCGTATGGGCCTCAGTGGAACTCGTCGATGAAGGGAGACTCTGTTATTGGGTCGGGCTGTGACTCATCCAGCTCGGGTGGAGGGACCGTAACTTACCCATATCTGAAGAGCCCTAGCCCAAAACTTAATGGGTTTCGTCCACAGTCTAGACGGGTTATGGGTAGCAGCCCAGATCTCGTTGAGGATTGGAGCCTTCCACTAGGAACCCATGGTTGGGCATAGTTTGATTTGATTAAGTTGTGTTTTTAAAAAACAAAATCATAATCGTGATAATTACTACTATAAGAGTGTAATGCCTGATCTGAGTTTGATCGTATGCCATAAATTGATATTTTTGCAGAGTTTAATAATGTCGTTGATGTCAAGAATATCAAAATTTTGAGGTTGTAATATCTAGAAAGCAGATTTTGTATTATGTTTTAAATGTAATATAAAAAATTTGGGTTTAATTTTTCCCATAAAAATTGTATAATTCTGAACAATTTTTTTGTCCATAAGAGTAACAGTCAATTGACATACGAAAATAAAAATGAAGATAATTTTTTTTCTTTTTTTTTATTAAGAAAATGAAGATAACTTTCATTCGTGAGGCTAAGTATAGCCGAAAAGGGATGTTGTGGTGTAGTGAGAAAGTGAAGTTTGATCCCACGATCATTAGCTGTTTCATTTTCTCTTTTCTTATTCATCATCATCTTCCCTCGGCCTCATTAGAAAGTCATCGAGAAACCTCATTAAAGATCCCTTTGTCAGCTCGCATTTTTTTTATCAATCAGAAACTGAAAACAACAAGAGAAAGATATTAAGATCTAAGTCTGACCATACACCCATAGCCTCAGCTAAAAGAACAGTAGATAGCTAGTGTAGGCAAGAATTCCAAATTGTAAAGGCTTGATCAGATGCAGCTCCATGTTTAGCAAATCAATCTTCACAATCATTTCCCTCTCTTAAGACATGTTGAAACCACAAGGTCCAAGAGAGGAGTAGATATTCTCTCCAATTTGTTCTCTCAATTTCCTTAGGATCTTTACTCCCAAGAGAGAGACATGAAGTTCCTTATGTGATTAACCAAAGGAGAATATGGGTGAAACTTGGGAATGTCATCCTTGATAAAATCCAGAGCTGATTTCCTATCAAATAATAATAATAATAATAATAATAATAATAATAATAATAATAATAATAATTAATAATGTCCCATAAAATTGATTGTTTAGTTTTGTTTGGGCCTTTGTCCCTCTTTTACACATTAAAAAAAAATAGTGATAATTAACTCTCCATGTCTATCTACATTTGTTCACTAACAAATATTTTTATATGTGTATTGCATGGTATTTTTATTTCTTTTTTACAAAGATAAATTTTTTAATTAATTTAATCACTATTTGTTGGGGGGAAAATACGGATTAGTCATGATTGCATTTAGTATGTATATATTAAATATGTCATACAATCATTATGAATCCAACAATAGAAAGAAAGTTAGAATTTTATAATGTAAAATAGAAAATATGTCATACAGACATTATGTTGTAAATGGAAAAGTCAATAAAGATATCAAGATAATGAAAAGATGAACTCAAAGGCTAGGAAATCTTTCTATCCATAATGATTTGATGTAATGATAATCTGATCAAGTGTGTCAAGGACACACCAAATAATCATGGGTGTACATGGGATTGTTGGTTGTGGTGGCTTGCTTTAGGGTGAGGATGGGAATTGGATTTGTGGTTTTCTAGGCAGCTGGGGTCATCCACTACTTTTGTTGCTGAGCTGTGGGGGGACTTTTGAAGGTCTTCATTTGGCTAAGGATAGAGGGCTCTTTTCTGTTGAGTTACACCTTGATTCTGATGTTGTGATCAAACTCTCAAGGAGGTGGATTATTAGGTTGCATCGGTGGCTGCAATATTGTGAAGTAGATTCGTCTTTTGATAAATGCTGATTTGGATGTCAATCTTTGTCATGTCTATTGTGAAACTAACAAATTTGTCAATGTTTTGACTAATTTAGGTTGTGGCCATGAGTCTAATTTAATGATTTAAGAGCATCCGCCTCTATCTGTTAGGCAAGCATTTCTGAATGATGTTGTCAGAATTTCTACTCCTCGTTTAGTTGTCTTATAGTTCTTCTTTTTTGGGCTTAGACCTCGTCATTCAAAAGATATAAAAAAAAGAACATTTTCTTTTCTTTTTTTTTTACTATCCTAACCAATCATATAAAATATTGGGGCCACACCTTGAAATACAAAACCTACAACATTTGTTTGTCTTTTTTAAAAAAACTAATTCACAAAAATATGATAGGATAGCTTTTGTAATTTTTTTTTTCAAAGAAAAATTTGAAAGTCCCAGTAGCATGTGACAAGCGTCATGAAAAAAGGAATAAGCCAGTTTGAAGGAGCTAGATTGTCTAGAATCTTTGGTGTCATAAAAGAATTATAAAAAAATGACACATACAAAACAATCCTTAATTGATAAATAGTTTCAAAACAACCATAAACTTAAACTGATAAATATATATAATTTCTAAAACTACACCAATTGGATCAAAAAGCCAACTTGTTGTGGCTGAAGTGCGTGTTGTCAATCACATCATCACTTAGCGATGATCAACTAATGACATGGACTATTTACAAAATTTTAAAACATACAAATACCAAATCATAAGAAAACATTATTGAGACTAAAACCAAAATAATCCCAATTTACAAGGATTAAATATTTCATTAAGCCTTTTAAATTTTATTGTCACTCAGTTGGTCAATTGCGACTGCACTGCTTGGATAGCAACAAACACAACCTCAGATTCCATCAAGTCACGAGAACCTCTTTAATCCCTATAAATAAAAGAGATAAATTCAGGTTTCTAGTCTCAAATCATGATTAAGCAATTTTAAAGGGAAGAAAATCTTGCTTATTACACCACTTGAGAAAAATGAAAATTTTGAAAGCCACGTAGTGCCTCACTGTATTACAACATACAGAAAGTTGGTATAGTTACAACAACAGTGTCCCAATACAAAAAATAAAAAAGCCCTCTAGATAACATATCAACTACAAAGATTTGGTATGCACTCTAGCATCAGGATTCAGTTGTTCCTTCCATATTCTTCCAGTAACTCTGAGTTTCAGCTCCTTCCTGTCCCCTCCAGAGAAAAATAATGCCATGTTTCGTTGAATAATGAGACCATCATGGCTATCACTAACTTTACGGTGGCTATCCCTAAGACTTCTTGGTGTACCCTCCCAAATGAGTTTCCTGCCATTCGCCCCAACCTCAAGGTTATAGCTATAGCTCCGAGCCTCATTCTCATCACCCAAAAAACGAAGGAATGCCATGTAAACAGGGGCCATGCCAAGCTGGAAAGCTTCAAGGTGAAGGCAGAAGTATTGGCCAAAACAATGAAATACCTATCGAAGAAAATATAAGTTGGCGAACAGAAGAATCAGTGTGACACCCCTCTACCTCGTATGCATTCAAAAGTGATAACACACATATAAAAAGAGAGAGAACACATACAAATATATATATAACATCAAAACCGGGCAAAGACTGCCGCATTGTAGCATAATGCGGAAATAACCAAAACATGTTTATAAAGAAAACATAACATAAAACAAAACCACAAACGAACCTAACTCCGTTGTCACACTATAGAGCTGGTATAATCAATCCGATAAAACAACTCGGATACAACTGGAAACAACTAAACAACTACTGAAAACAGGAAATCATATCTACGAGTTGTGGCTCTTCAGAGTCACTCATCAACTGGCTGCACATCGACCTCTGCATAAACGATACATGACACAAACAAGAAACATAGAAATAGGGAGTAAGAAACATATATATGAATATAACGGCAAGGAAACAGTTAGCAAGACGAGCACACATCAAACAAGCATGTTATATCAAATAGCAATATGATAACAATCATCATCATATAATGTGTATGCACTACTACAGAAAACGGCTTCAATAGCACTTTTTTTGGCCTTTAGTAGCGCTTCAAAGCACTATCTATTCACCCGCTACTGAAGGTGGGAGAGATTCAATAGCGCTTAAAAAAGCGCTACTGAAAATAAGAATAGGTAGCACTTCCTTGAGAAAGCGCTGTCTAAAGTGCTTTCTCAAGGAAGCGCTGTCCTAAGTTTGCAATAGATAGCGCTTTCTCAAGGAAGCGCTATCTATTTGTCACTTTAGGCAGCGTTTATTCTAGAAAGCGCTACCCCCCCCCCCCCCCCTTTTTTTTTCATTATTCACCGTTTTTCTACATTTCCCACTTGCAAAACCATCCCTCATCAATTCACAGTAACACTGCATTTAGGTACATCACACACATACACATATATAATGTACAAAGCTTACATACAATATTGGTAAGCATATATATATATAAACCAAACCAAATATCAAAATCATGCATATATAACCAATTAATTAAGTAATATACTTTAACACAATTCACAGTAACGCTTACACATAACCAATTCTACTATTTAAGTCCATAAACCAAAAGGTCGCTAACCTACACTAGATAATAACCATGCATATATACTAACAATGTGTACAAGCTAATCAACACACTAGTAATTATAAACAATTTGTGCATGTTGCTTCCATCTTCTGCTTGATCGCACAAAGTCTTTGTTGTCGGCCTGCATAAGATACACATACAGATCACTTGCACATACACACAAGTCTAATAATATAATTAAGAGAGACACTAGGTAGCATAATATTAGAGTATGTCGTACCCTTTATTGCGCAGCTATAAAACATGTGGAGCTTCATGGTTCATGGTACTCGATGTTGGGCACAAAAACATAAACATAAGTTCAACATTGCAAAGATGAGGATGTTGTGTTGGATGAGTGAGCATATAAGACAAGATATGATTAGGAATGAATGTATTAGCAACAAAGTAAGAGTAGCATCTATTCAAGAAAATGTGGTAGAATCTCGCTTTAAGTGGTGGTCACTTGAGGAGAAAACCATTACAAGCCCCAGTAAGAAGAGTACATCCAGTGAAGCATAATGCAATAGTTAGAGGTAGAGGGAGACCTAAAAAAACTCTAGGTGAAAGTGTGAAGCCATTAAAAAGAACTTTGATTTAATTGATCTTTTGGAGGACATGATTTATGAGGGAACACAGCATTGTTTGATCTATGAAGGTGACTTCACCTAGTGGAGAAAAACTTTGTTGTTTTTGGCTACAATTTTGCCAAAAGTAGAAAATAGGATAACTTTAAAACAAAAAAGAAAAAAAAAACATAGCCTTTAGAAACACATTCTCCTCCGCACCTATGATTTTAAATGAGTCCATGCAAATCAATGCAGAAAATAAAAACGAAAACTACAATCCAGTAGTACTCTACATTTAGTATGATATTTTCTTTTCTTTATCACATCAAGTGAAAGAGTGACCAGCATTATTTTTAAGAGGTAGCTTTGCTTACCAGTTTAAGAAAAAGTTAGTTTTAGAGACTTAGAATTTTAGGTTGCTTCAGGATCTAATGAGTTAATTAGTATTTTATTTATGAAAAGACGAAAAAAAGAAACCTAAAGAGAGAGCAAGTAAAAAAGGCAAAGACTTGTAAGAATTTAGACAGGTTTGATACAGCACGCATAAAAGAATGCGACACTTACGTTATTAGTGCCGGTAAGTTCAAACACGCTGTCTCAATACCATCATCAACCTCTCTATCCACTGTGACAACCTGTTTCTCCTTATCAAGGACAACCTACTGGAACGCAGCATTTAGTTATACAATAGTTTAAGTAAAAGAAATAATTTAACAAATAACCATCAAACAAGAACACCAACAGGCCAAGATATAAATATTTTACCCCAAAATGATTATTTAAAACTATAACTGAAGTATGAACTGCAATTTTTCATGGGTATCTTCTCTAAGTCTACTGCATTTGGTGACTTAGATAAAGAAATTCTGCCCCACAGAAGAAGGCCAACTTCTCTAATTCAAGCCTAGCAGATGACCTATATCCTACCTAGACAGCAAAGTTGCGAATGCACAGAATTCACTCCAAAATAAGTGCTAGCTCATCAACTTGGTCAATAATTTCTTAAATAACAATTGGACACAAAAGATGCAACAATGACAAAACTCTTGAGTACTTTAGGAAGAAAAACTGATATCAAATTATGGCACAATTGCACAAGGTTTGATCAAACAAAGATAGATTCAATTAAACAGTATTGGAGAGATAAACAGGAAACGTATTTCAAACTCAGTAGAAAACTCCAGTCCTTTAAAAGAGCACAATTTCTAAAGTCATCCATGTCACCGTGTGGCATCATTAATGCCCTATGCTGGAAATCACTCATACACACGCATATAAATTCACTTCCTTCTTGGAGCTTTTTTTGGGGGGACGGGTGTTGTGGGGATTCTGAAATCTAAACCAAGCGTGCTAAATGTTTTGTCATCTATAAACCAACTAAAGATGTTGTGTGACTCATGTTGAATGATTTCCCAAATGCCTTAGTATTCCTATCCTAATAAACAATGATATGCAGAGGGAACAATAAGCACTTATACCCTATAAAAACATAAGAAAATTGAATTAATTGCTTGTAGTTCTGAAGTAATCCATTTGGTATTCAAAGAGAACACTATCTTTTTGGTAAAATAATGGGTAAAAAAGAATATGGACTTATGGAGAGAAATCTTAATGATTTGAATACTTTGTGCTGCCATGATATGTAACTTACGCTTATCATAGATAATCATCAAGGTAACGAATTATGACCTTGTTTACTGAAAATGTGAATGATGGACTAACCTTTGAAGCAAAAGTCCCTTGAGGCCAGTTGAGTAGTCCTGCTATCATCTGCCCTGTTTGATTGCAATCATCATCAATGGCCTGTAAAAAATTAAAAAAAAAATTTAATAGGCAAAACTAGTCATCCAAATGTTCTTCTCTAATCAGACTTTCTGCTTATGAATTCACGGAAAAACACTTCTACACCTTGGCCAAGACCTCAAAATGCTTTTCAGCATATCTCAACAAGAAAGAGATTGAAACAATAATAAATCAAAGGGTCTTGCTAACGAGTACTCTAAGGACATTGTTCAAGGAAACCAAACAAGATAAGTATTCGTTGAAAAACTAAATATATCTTTTTCCAGTATATTGATTATATCACTTTCAATAAAAACCTGTTTTTTTATTCCTTAAACAATATGCACTCGTTAGCATTTGCCTAAATCAAATTACCTTCATTTCATGTAATAAACCAAAACATATCAAATCTCACTATAAAAAAAAGGTCATTTAGCGACCGAAAATAGTGACCGAATTTGTTGGTTGCTGTTTTCGACCGAAATGGCGACCGATTGTAGGATCTAAATCAAACACTGATTAGAGTTGATACTGCAACCGAAATAGAGCATAGCAGAGTTATCGGTCTCTATTTCGGTCGCAAAATAAAGGAAAGTAAAAGCAAAAAATTGCTGGCTTTTTAGTGACCGAAATGACGACCGAGTTAAATGCAACGGTTAAATTTTATCTATCTTTGAGACCGATATTAAATCGGTCGCTAAACGGCGTGCAAAAAAATTAAAATAGAGCGTTTTAGCGACCGATTTAAAATCGGTAGCTAAATTTATGAATTCAAATTTCAAATTAACCCAGTTAGCGACCAATTTAGTGACCGAATAATTCGGTCGCTAAAAATAAAATCCCTAAATCGTGATTTCCTTCCTCTCTTCCCCCATTTCTCTTTTTTCTTCTCTTCTCTCTCACGCGCAGCTCCGCCCCCTTCCCTATTCCGACCGCGCATCGCCACCTCTCAGTGTCTCGTCCTCCTCCGACCACCACTTGGTAAGGTTCTCCTCTTATCCTTCTCATTTTGTGTTTCTCCTTCTCTGTCTCTCATTCTCTCTTCCTCCTCCCAGCAGCATCGTGCCACCACCGCCACCACGACCACCACTGTAGCACCGTGACCTCCTTCTTTGGTAAGGTCTCCTCTCCTCTCTCTCTGTGTATCTCGCTCTCTCTCTCTTGCTTGGTTCTCTTTGTCTCAGTTTCTCTCAATGTCTCTCTCAAGTGTTGTCTCTTCCTCCTCCGGCCACCACCACCATCTCAAGGGGTTCTGTTCGCGCAACCCCCACCCCCACGCTCTCCTCGATCGGTTCCTGTCTCAAGTTAGGGTTTAGGGAAGTTCTCACAAGTATGGGTATTTATGCTGTCAAATTAATCATTGATGTTGTTCTAGTGAAATCCAGAGTAGAGAAATTCTGACAGTAGGGGTATATTGATTTAAATAACTTATTGGATAGATAATATAAGTTAGCTTCCTCTTGATTCACTATCTCTGAGACTGTAATGCTTGGAAGTAGGACTACTATAAGTTTCATGGCCATCCCTGCATAAAATAAGCAAATATGAAGCCAAGAATGTAATTAGTAGATTACAGGTACATTGTATTAGACATAAGGAAGACTATGTTAATATGAGTTTGAAGGCACATTGCAGGCTCTGTTTGCAGGTTTTGAAGGTTTTCTGTTATGATGAGTCACTACACTAGTCACCAATTCTGTTTTGCATTTGTTATTAGATTCAGTTGCATATATGAACTTCTTGATTAGGCTTGTTTTCTGTTATGCTCAGGGTGCTATATATATGTAGATATCTGATGAATGAATAATAGAGAAGAAAGATGATGAATGGAATTAGTATTTTTCAATAATAGCTTATCTCTTACATTTTCCTAAGTTTAGCTAGTAGATTGTTAGTTTATCTTCATCACCTTCAATTCAATATTTTATATAAACCCTTCATTGATTTTGTAAAAGATCCTAAGGCCACAAATCTGAAAACTAAAGTTTTGTGAAAAGTTTTTTTAAGAGGGAAAGATTTTAAGAAAACTCAATTCACCCCCCCTATTGACTCGTTGAAGCCAAAACAACAATTGGCATCAGAGCTAAACTCTGAAGTTTGGCTTAACAGCTATAAGAGTATGGCTTCCAATGACTGTTTGAATTAAGGGGCTTCCCTTTCATGCCCTCCTGCCTTCAATGGATCTGAGTATATCTATTGGAAGGAAAGAATGGTAATCGTTCTTGTGGCGGCAGGTGTTGACATATAGGATGCAGTAGAAAATGAACCATTTGTCCCCTCTACTGTAGATGTTAACGGTGCTCCAAGAAATAAGCCTAAAACTGAATGGAATGAGGATGATAAGAAAAGAGTTCAATATAATGCACGTGCTAAGAATATTATAACATCTGCTTTAAGCATGATGAGTTTTTCAGGGTTTCAAATTGCAAATCAGCAAAGGAGATGTGAGATACATTGCAAGTAACACATCAAGGAACCACAGATGTCAAAAGAGCAAGAGTGAACACAATGACACATGAGTATGAGTTATTTCGCATGAATCGAGGAGAACCTATGTCTGAAATGCAAAAGAGATTCGCTCACATTATCAACCAACTTGCTGGTCTTGGAAAAGCTATATCAAATGAGGATCAAATTAACAAAGTAATGAGATGCTTGAGCAGGGAATGGCAGCCTAAAGTCACCGCAATCTCAGAAGCTAGAGACCTCTCATCAATGACCATTGCCATATTGTTTGGAATATTGCAAGAACATGAATTGGAGTTGAACAGACTGAATGAGAATGAAGAAACTGACAAAAAGAAAAAGGGATTGGCTCTGAAATCACAAGTCAGAGAAGTAGAAGATAGTGATGATGATGATTCAGAATAAGAGGCAGAATCTGAAGAAGAGATGGGAATGCTAGTCAGAAAATTTAAGAAGTTGCTAAAGAAGAAAGGCAACTTCAAAAGAAAGCCATCCACTTTTCAAAGGAGAAATTTCAGTAAAGGTGACAACTCTTCCAACAACATCACATGCTATGAATGTGTAAAGATTGGTCACATGAAGATTGACTGTCTAAAACTGCAAAAGAAGGACAAAGCAGAAAAGTTTGACTCAAAGGACAAGAAGTGGAGAAAGCCAAGAAAGGACTACATTGCTTGGGATGATAATGATGTAGATTCCACAGAAGAATCTGAATTTGAGGAGGCAAACCTGTGTTTGATGGCCAGCAATCATAGTGATTCAGAAAGTGAAATAAGTTCTAATTATCAACCTTCTTATGATGAATTGTAAAATGCTTTTGAAGAACTTCATAAAGAATCCATTAGACTTGCTAGATTACTATATAAGTCTAAGAAAACCATCACATGCCTAGAAGAGAAAATTTCTGTTTTAAACAAAGAGCTAGATGAATTAAAAACGGAAAATTGTGTTGTAAAAGAAAGATTGGCTACCGTTTTGGAACCACCTATATGCTCTAATTATTCTAGGTGTTGTACATTGTTTAAGAAGTTGAAAAACTGAAAAATGACTTAGCCAAGTTCACAAATGGTAGAGATAACTTGAATGCTTTATTAGGACAGCAAAAGTGTGTTTATGATAAGGCTGGAATAGGCTATGAACCTAAGATAATGAGAAAGCTTTCGAATTTTTTTTTGCTGCACCTAAGACATCAAACACACCATTTGTTAAATGCAATTTTTATGATAGAAAAGGTCAAACAGCTTCTACATGTCAATACAGAAAATCAGCATACAATAAATCTAAGTATTTATGGGTTCCTAAAGGAACTATTACTGCAACTAACTCAAAAGGACCCAAACAGATTTGGGTACCTAAAACACAAACATGATTCTATTTTGTAGGTGTGTTGGAAAGCCAAGAATGTGAAATGGTATCTTGATAGTGGCTGTTCCAAGCACATGACTGGAGACAAAACCAAGTTCATTTTCTTTACCCCTAAGTCAAGTGGTAGTGTTACCTATGGAGACAACAATAAAGGGAGAATACTTGGCATTGGCAACATTGGAAGTGACTCAACAACAATCATTGAGGATGTACTATATGTTGTGGGACTGAAACACAACCTATTAAGTATCAGTCAACTATGTGACAAAGGCTTCAAGGTAAAATTCAATTCCAATAGTTGCTTAATAGAAAATCAGCATGATGAAAATTTGAAATTAATTGGACATAGGACAGATAACATCTATATGCTTGATTTAGATAATATCTCTTCAAATACTGTATGCTGTCTTATTTCAAAAGAAGAAGAGAATTGGCTTTGTCATAGAAGAATTGCACACATTCACATGAACCACTTGAATAAACTGATTCGTAAAGATCTTGTAGTTGGTTTTCCTAAACTGAAATTTGTGAAAGATGGACAATGTGATGCATGTCAAAAAGGAAAGCAAGTTAAGGTCTCTTTTAAACCAAAGAACATTGTTTCAACAACTAGACCCTTGCAACTTTTACACGTGGATTTATTTGGTCCATCTAGAACCAAAAGCTTTGGTGGTAACTCAGATGCATTGGTAATAGTAGATGATTACTCTAGATATACACGGACATATTTTCTATCTCATAAGAGTGATTCATTTGCTGCGTTTAAGAAAATGGCAAAAATTGTGCAAAATGAAAAGGACATGAAAATTGTTTCTATAAGAAGTGATCATGGAGGAGAATTTCAAATTGAAGTGTTTGAAAACTTTTGTGATGAGCATGGCATTCAACATAATTTTTCTGCTCCTAGAACTCCACAACAAAATGGAGTAGTGGAAAGAAAGAATAGATCATTAGAGGAGATAGCAAGAACTATGTTGAACAGCTCTAGCTTGCCAAAACATTTCTGGGAAGATGCTGTCAATACAGCCTGCTATGCGCTAAATAGAGTCTTGATAAGACCAATCTTAAAGAAAACCCCTTATGAGCTTTACAAAGGAAGAAAACCAAATATAGCACATTTTCATGTTTTTGGTTGCAAATGCTTTGTTCTTAACAATGGAAAGAATAATCTTGGAAAATTTAATGCAAAGGCCGATGAAGGAATTTTCTTAGGTTACTCTCTATCTAGTAAATTATTTAGGATATATAATAAGAGAACACAAACTATTGAGGAATCTATGCATGTGACATTTGATGAGTCTAAACCCAAAAGGTTGCGAAAGGATTATGTTATTGATGATCTTGTTGCAGATTCAATTGAGAAAAATATCCTATAAGACAAAGAGGACAATGAAGAAGATGAAAGCTTAAAGAATGAATTGCTGCAGCAGGAGCAAACAGAACAACAACCTGACCTACCGAAGGAATGGAGGACTGTCAGAAATCATCCAATTGATAACATCATTGGTGAAATTACAAAGGGGGTAACTACTAGTCAATCTCTTAGAAATGCTTGTAATCATATGGAATTTGTGTCTCAAGTAGAACCTAAGAACATAGATGATGCTATAATTGATGAACATTGGATGATGGCTATGCAAGATGAGTTAAACCAGTTTGAAAGAAACCAAGTTTGGAAACAAGTGCCTAAACCCAAGAACTGTCAAGTAATAGGTACAAAATGGGTTTTTAGGAATAAACTAGATGAAAATGGTATGATTGTAAGAAACAAGGCTAGATTGGTAGCCAAAGGGTATAATCAAGAAGAAGGCATATATTATGAATGCACCGGTAGCAAGATTAGAAGCTATAAGAATGCTACTTGCTTATGCTTGCATAATGGGATTTAAATTGTATGAAATGGATGTTAAGAGTGCTTTCTTAAATGGATTTATACAAGAGGAAGTGTATGTTGGTCAACCACCTGGTTTTGAGAATAATGAATTGCCTAACCATGTTTCTAAACTGTCTAAAGCACTATATGGCTTAAAGCAAGCTCCTAGAGCTTGGTATGAAAGGTTAAGTAATTTTCTCATTGAAAAAGGATTTAAAAAAGGTGAAGTTGACACAACTTTGTTCACTAAGAAAAAGGAACACAACATTTTACTTGTACAAATATATGTGGATGATATAATTTTTGGTGCCACTAATGAGCATTTGTGCAATGAGTTTGCAAGTCAAATGCAGAGTGAGTTTGAAATGTCAATGATGGGTGAGCTAAACTTTTTCCTTGGACTACAAATAAAGCAAACTAAAAATGGAATCTTTGTTAGCCAAACCAAGTACTGCAATGAGTTGATCAAGAAGTTTGGCATGGAAAATGCTAAGGAGATGGCTACTCCAATGAGTACCTCCTGTTATCTGGACAAGGATGAGCAAGGTAAACCTGCTGATGTTTCTAAATTCAGAGGTATGATAGACTCACTACTTTATCTGACTGCTAGTAGGCCAGATATCATGTTTAGTGTATGCATGTGCGCTATGTATCAAGAAAATCCAAAAGAATCACACTTAACAGCAGTTAAAAGGATAATTAAGTATCTGTTAGGAACAAAAGACATGGGATTATGGTATCCCAAGGGAGCTACATGTACTTTAATTACCTATTCAGACTCTGATTTTGCTGGTTGTAAACTAAATAGAAAGAGTACTAGTGGAACTTGTCATTTACTAGGAAACTAATTAGTATCATGGTTCGGTAAGAAACAATCTAGTGTGGCTTTATCCACTGCAGAGGCTGAATATGTAGCAGCTAGTAGCTGTTATGCACAGGTTTTATGGATGAAACAACAATTAGTTGATTATGGTGTGCAACTAAACCAAATTCCTATTAGATGTGACAATACAAGTGCAACTAACCTAAATAAGAATCCCATAATGCACTCTAGAACTAAACACATAGAAATCATACATCATTTCATTATAGACCATATTCAAAGTAGAGAAATTGAGATTGAATATGTTGATACAACTAAACAACTTGCTGATATTTTTACCAAGCCCTTGAACAAGGAAAACTTCTTTTTCATTAGAAGAGAATTGGGCATAATTGATCAATCCTATATCTAATCTCTAAAGAAACAAAAGAAAATAAAAAAGGAACAATTTTAGATGGACGCGTTTTTTTTATTTATCCCTGCACCTATCCCTCTATCATGAACAATTTTTTATGCTATGTTTGAATGTTTAAATGCTTGCCTTCTCTATTGCTTTGAATGTTTCTTTTCTTTACCTTTTTTATAATGCCAAAAGGGGGAGGAAAAAGTATGATAAAGAGAAAGGGGATAATAACTAATTATACACGCATATGTTGAGGGGGAGCTTATAAGCTTACATGATTAATGGGGAGTAAATCAAATTCAAGCTTACATGATTAATGGGGAGTAAATCAAATTCAAGCTTACATGATTAATCGGGAGTAAATCAAATTTTACTCTGATATACTTCTGCTCTGATACCATGATATAAATCTATCAAAAACACTTAGCTTCTGCTACACTTATACTCTGATTTTATAATTTGTTAAAAGATTTGTCATAATCAAAAAGGGGGTGTTTGTAAGACTTAATGACTTAGAGATTTTGATATATGACAAATACAATTTAATGTGTATGCAAGTGTTTTAGTGTCAAATTGCAAAGACAGGTATCAATCAGTGATCAACAAGTTCATTAAGCAAATTCAAGGAAAATATTCAAAGAAGAACTTGAAGAAATCAAAAGAGCTATATGGAGGAATCAAAGAGCAAAGATAAAGATCAAGGAATCATCAAGACAAAAGCTTGAAATTAGATTTAAGTCTTATATGATTTGTAAGAGAAAGAAATCTCTTAGTCACAAAATAGCTCAACTAAAAAGATGCATGAAGAAAATCAATTTTCATAACCTGCATTAAAAGGAATAAGTTTTCGTTAATGAAAATGATTTTTGGAAATAAGATTTCATAAGAAGCTCTCATCCAACATAAGTGATAGATCGTCCAACACAAGTAATAGAAGCGCTCGTCCAACGCAAGTGATAGAAGCACTCGTCAAACACAAGTGATAGAAGCGCTCATCCACTAAAGTGACAGAACTGCTCGTTCACTAAAGTGACATAAGCGCTCGTCCACTAAAGTGATAGAAGCGCTCGTCCACTAAAGTGACAGAGGTGCTCGTCCACACAAGTCTTTGGACTTGCTAATACCTTAATGAGAAGCTCCGTCCAATAACATGGCATATGGAGCTCGTCTACTCGGTTACGTTCAACCAGTTAAAGGAGTATCCGTCCAATGATGTGGCATATGGAGCTCGTCTACTATCAACTACGAGCCCTGAGGATTGAAGACGATGCCGATGTAGAATCTTATTTCAAGAACCAGAATCAAGAAAACATATTCTGTTATCAGACCCAAATCTGTTTTAATTGATCCCAACGGCTATAACTTGTTTTCTATATATAGAGGGATCAAAGGAACACTTTTATCAATATCGATACACACATCATAACATATCAGAATTACACGAAATCAATTTGAGAGATCAATTGTGAAAATCATTCATAATCTTTCTTGTGCTTATTGTGAAAAGAGTGTTTCATTCTCATAAGTGCTTCAATTTCTTTATTTGACTATTGAGAGTTAGGAATCAATTTTTTGTTCTATTTGATTGTAAAGAGAGAGGGAGTCTCTCTGTGTGATTAGGGTGAGGTATCCCTAAGGAAGAACATCGAGACTCTTCACAAGAGTGTGGTATCTCGAGGTGAAGGAGTGCTCTGTGGCGTAAAGGTTTTTCAAGCTACTGGCTAAAACCTGTTGTGTTAGTGTGTGAAAACTCACGGGTGGAGTGGGGACTGGATGTAGGTCACGGTGGTGGTGACTGAACCAGGATAAATCTGGTTGTGTGGTATCTCTAAACTCAAACTCTTTAATTTCTGTCTTGCGCATATAACTATGATCTTGATGCTCTAAGTATTCAATTGATACCAGTTCTTGATCTGCATAATCAATATTGAACCTTTAGTAAACTGTAATAATAACTGTGTATTCAATTCTATTCTCAAGGATCAATATTTGAATTGAATCTTGCATCATAGACTGAAACTGAAACCTGCAAGTTTGTTCTTGATTGTTAATGCTTGTATCTGAAACTTGCATAATTTGTTCTTAATCTTTAAAGGTTTAATTAGTTTCTGTACTTTGTTATTATTGAGTTCTAAACCTGAACCTATTCTGTGATCAATCTTTCTGAATTAATTTTTCTTATCTTCATCACCTTCAATTCAAGATTTTATATAAACCCTTCATTGATTTTGTAAAAGATCCTAAGGCCACAAATCTAAAAACTAAAGTTTTGTGAAAAGTTTTTTAAGAGGGAAAGATTTTAATAAAACAAAATTCACCCCCCCCCCCCCCCCCCCCTCTTGAGTCGTTGAAGCCAAAACAACAAGATCGTCTTACTCTCGGACAACCTCCCCTACGTTGCACAACCTCCAATCAACATCTCTGATGTGTGAATGCATGGAAAACAACACACAACCACAACCACCACCTCCACTTGGGCCCATAGTCTA
Source organism: Sophora flavescens (assembly GCA_030762895.1). Taxonomy (NCBI): domain Eukaryota; kingdom Viridiplantae; phylum Streptophyta; class Magnoliopsida; order Fabales; family Fabaceae; genus Sophora; species Sophora flavescens. The sequence goes on from CM061070.1 coordinate 45,514,724, forward strand.
CCCAAGTTTTATCACCATCAACACCTCGACCATTAGGCTATTGAGGATTATCGTTTAACGTTCATCGTTAAGTCTTTTAAGCATTAACAACACTCTGGCCATTAAGCACCAGAGCTGAACACCTTGACCATCAAGCATCAAGGCCCCCTTGGAGCGAACACTAGGCTACCAAGGTACAACATCTTATCACTTGGAGTCAACACTAGGCTACCAAGGTACAACATCTTATCACTTGTCTTTGGTCTTCATGTTTTGTAGGTATCTTATTAAGCCTTTTAAGCGTTTGAGGTGAAAACCCCTATTTCAACATTCTGGTTTCTGTTTTGGTCAGGTGAGCACGGGTATGCTCACCCTCAGCACGGGCGTACTGGACCTGAAGGCAATCACATGCGTGCTCAAATGCGCGCCCTGCTCTGGGTTTCAAACTGGAGCACGGGCATGCTCCTTGTTAAGCACGGTCATGCTCAATGGAGCGTGGCCGTATTGATCTGGGCAGAAAGGGTCAGAAACCCTTTCCCAAATCCTTGGGACTGTTCACAGGTTCAACCTATTGGCTTTTAATAATCTATTGATCATCAACTTCAGTAATCTTAATTGTTCTTCATCAATATTCATGTCTTATCATCACGGAGAATTAATCTTTTAATCATAGCTTCGTTATTAATGTTCCTAGATCACTCACTAATCAATCTTATGGTCTTTAACTAAACCCTATGAATATAACCTTACCTCTCACACTATATTCTTGTCTTATGAACAACTGTGGGAAACATCCCTTAATTCTCATTATCATCGTTAACGTATTTTAACGTCTTAACATCATTGTTGGCATTAGCATCCTCAACAATCAACACTCATAAAGAGTCCAACACAAACAACAGTCAATAGCATCATACTCATCGTAATCATGGCATCACAACATTAACATATTCATAACAGGCAACATCAATTAATAGTAAGAACATTAATACCAATATTATCATCACAACAGATAATCATCAAATAACAATTAATCATAAAAACATATAAGCATGTTAACAAGGAAAGGGTAATGGGTAACCATTCATCTTACGCTACCCCCAAGCCTACATACTCATACTATTTCTTATCCCCGTACCCGGTATAAAGATTCCCAAACGATAATGTTGGCAACTAGACACGTTCCCTTGAGCGGCTCGACGAGTTCCCCAAGCCTTGGCCAAACAAGAAGAGGATAACCAATTAGTCTCTAGATCTAATAATAGAAAAGAGACTAAGAGGGAGGGAGGACAACATTACCTTAAACGACATTATCGCGCTACTTCTCTCCCACAACTAGAGGAAGAACACCAAGAACTTCAAGGCGTTCAAGGGGTGGGAAGGGAAGAGGTTTGTCACACTAGGATTGCCCAAAATGCCAAAAAGAGGGTTTGGGTCGCAACCCTCATGGAACTGCTCTATTTATAGACTCTGAGACCTGAGCATGGCCTTGCTCCCTGTTGAGCACGACCGTGCTCAATTCCCGAGAATAGGGCACTCAAATATTGCACTGCAAGACCATCTAAAAAATAGAATTGGCCAAAACACGTAAATTAAGACTTGTAGATAATTCTCTTAGATTTCCAACACCATAAAGATCACCTCGATCGGACATCTAGAACTCAAGATATGACCAAAACGGTGAAAAAAGTTACTTGAACTCTAAAAGGATTGAACCTTTCTAAGGCTAAATTTCCCCAAACATAAATTGAGTTTGTTTGATGATCACTTACCATAATATGCTTGTTATGTTTGTTTTTGATGTCTAAGTTCATGTTTGAGAAAGTTTAGCCTTTGAAAGGTTCAATCCTTTTAGAGTCATAGTAACCTATTTCACCGTTTTGGTCATATCTTGATTTCTAGATGTCCGATTGAGGTGATCTTTGATGCGTTGGAAATCTAAGAGAATTACCTACATGTCTTATTGCAGGTGTTTTTGCTAAATTCGGTTGTTTAGTAGTACTCGTGCAGCAATCAATGTTCTCCCCGCGAATCATGCATAAAAGATTAAGTTAGAGCTCCAGATAATTATGCACGGCCGTACATATTATGTACAGCCTGTACATATTATGTCCAACCCGTGTCCTTCTTTGCATCGTTTCTTCAAACGCGTTGCGAATAGCTTATGCACGGCCATACATCACGAAGCACGGTCATACATACTGTTATGATAGTATAAATAAGTGAGTTAGGAGGGTTGCGGGTATAGCCCTCACTTTTGACAGTTTTCACAATCCTTGTGCTACAGAAACCTCTTCCCTCTCTTCTCTTTAAAACCCTTCGTGTTCTTAGGAGTTCTTGCTTGCGTTTGGAGAGAGAGTCCCGCGCTAGTGTCAAATTAAGGTAACATTGTTATCCCTCTCTTTTATCTCCTTTTCCTTTTTGTGATTTGGGATTAATTGGTTACCCTTTTGTGTTGGCCAAGGCTTGGGAATTTCGTCGAGTCACTCGAGGAACTGAGTATAGTTGCTTACGTTGGTGTTAAGGGGGATCTTCATACCAGGTATGGGGAGAAGGGATAGTATGAACATGTAGGCATTGGGGGTAGCGTAAGATGAAGGGTTAACCCATGACCCTGTCGTATGTTATCTGCCTAATTGATGTTGTTGCTATATGTATGATATGATTTCAATGTTATTTGGCATGCTTTGATTATCGTATTGTTTGTGAATAATTGATGATGATGTTTTATGCCATGAATGATGTTTGGTTTGATGATGTTATTCATTACCATGAATGAATGACTTGGTTGTTGGTTGATGTTGTGAGATGATGATGATGTTAATAAGACATTAAAAGACGTTAATAATGATGTTTAAGAATTAAGGGATGTCTTCCCAATTGTTCATAAGACTTGAACGGAATGAGAGGCAAGATTATTGTGATGTGACATCGGGGTTGGTTATGTTTTTCATGTTATGTTTTTATTTCCTCGTTGTTTATGCTTTGTTACAATGTGGTACTTTCTACCTATGGTTTTTTTATAATAAATGATATCGCTGTGAATGAACAACATTTCACAATGACCGCCTCCTCAAGCAACTCCTTCACCAATAGACCTCCTAAAGATGAACAACCCTGCATTGAAAGCAAAACGAGCAAAACAATGAAACAAACGAATTACAGATGGAGACGGTGGGAGGTATGGAGGAAGAGTCCTTCTTTTCATATCGTGAAATGCTTCAAGATTGGATTTTGCGGCGGAGGGCCGAAGGATCAAGATGCCAAAAGAGATTGAAGGGACTTTGGAATTTTAATGTTTTGCATATAGGTCCCAGGGGCTTAGAATTAAATATAATAAAAAGAGATGTTTTAAAATAAATTTTAAGTGACATTACATGTATGCAGTTAGGTGGCACTTTTAATCTGGCATGGCATGATGTGGAGGTCTGTCATTGGGCCACTTCACCAGGGTAAAAATTAAACCCAATATTGAGGTGGCATCAAAGAATTCACCAAATTTCTTTTAGTTTAAGAAAGATTGTGACACTTGGCATCTCTTTTCTAAAAGCAAAAGATGCCATTTTTTATAAGATAGAAGACTTGTGACATGGCACCCATGCATGTGGTAAGTCAAGATTTCATCCTTTATCTTATCATTTGTGACACATGACAATTAGGCTAAGGTCACTTAGAATTACATTATCCTATTTTAAAATTAAGTTTATCTTTTAGGTGGATTTCCAAGTGACACTTGGCAGAAAAATATAGCTCACTTAGATTTCCTTATCCTTTAATTAAAAATTGATTTATCTTACACTTCTCAAATTTTATGCATAGAGTTTGAGAGGATCAAACTCATGGTTTTCAAGTTTTTAACTATGCACTTGCCAAGAACACTATGAATGTGTCCTTTGTGTTATTCAAGCCAACTTGAATCACACTTATTCAAATTTTACTTTTCATATACACTTTGACCCAATAATTTCTCAAAATCACTTTAACACTTGTTTTTGGTCCTTGGTTCAACTAAAAGTCCTCTCTTTTTTCATCCATATCTCACGGTCAAGGTGGCTAAAATCATCATGTTCATGTCTTTTATGGCTTATCATCGTTTTACTTATTCATCCAAGCAAAACAACCAAGACTTAACAAGCCACATTCATACATACCATTCGGCCATACATCAACATTTCATATACATGTATCATTCATTTTCATATCATCAAGAAACATATAAACACACTTCAATACATATGAGTATTGGGCCACCACATCATTTCATGGCAATCATAATTTTATTCAAACATTCAAGTACATATATAATCATGCAACCAAGCAAATAAATCAAAACAAGGTTTAAACCCTTAAAACCCATTATGGCCGAATATGAGACACCCTGTTGTGCCCCGTTGTGTTATTAGATTAAAAACCTTATTAATTAATTTCTTTATCGCGTGCTTAACGTTAAAAATTCGTAAAAAATTAAAACTTAATAATAATCATATAACTTCTGCAAATTTTAAACATACCAACATTATAATACATAACTACACAAATATTTATCCATTACCTTACAAAACATTGTTTAGGGTATCCTATCAGTAGGATCCCTCACAGGTACTTATTTATACAAATTGCTTACAACTAGCAGAAAATAAAATATATTATATGACTCACTGGCCCTAAACTTACTACACTATATTATTACGATATGTAGCTTGTCCTACAGCATCCGCTTCATATGGAGTTCCATCCAACTCCTCAGCAATATACGTTTCATACAGAGTTCCGTCCAACTCCTCATCAACATATTCCTCCACCGGGTCTTATAACGTAAATAAAGTAGACATACACAAAAATACAAAAATATAGGGGATAAGAAGCAATTCTATCATCAAAAAGGGGAACAGAATCATAGTATATAATATAACAAAAGTCACAGACAAACATCACTCTAAATTAACCATCATCCATAATTCAATATATATCATTCTCTACCCTCAACTCATGCAATCTAACACTTTATGCTGACGTGGCCACTACCAATTCCTTCACACATTCCTCGTTGGGAATGTCAGTCAGTTGTTCAAGCGACGGGTTCCAAATTCCCGGTGCACATTCTCTTTCATGGTGAGATTGCTCACGCAAAGCAATGACACTATAGCTGCACGATTATCCCGGTGCACACCCTGTCCACTCCCGATGGTGCTCATGAAATTCAATGACACTATAGCTGCATAACCTATATCTAAGGTGGAACGGTCTAGCGAGAACTCCTGACCTCGTGTATTTCAAATACACGGTTGTGAACAACAATGCAAACACATGAATCTCACCAACCCATATTAATAACAACCTAGTGTCTTAACTTTCCATCAAAGCCTCAACACATATTCTATGTCACACCTCTACTTTAAAATAAATCATTTAGGTTGCACCTCTAAGTCACCGTTATTCTCACACCCAAACCAACAATACCCGAACTATACCTATCTTCTCTTAACAATCAACTAAGCACCATATTAAAAACCATGCAGATCATGCATAACACAATATCAGGAAATATTCAAACACCACAAATAATACGTCACATTCAATGGAATACCTTAACCAGCGTATCACAATAAATTCAATAACATAAAGTCAGACATCATCAAATACTTAAAATCAACCTAATATCGATAAACCTACAATCCCCGAATCACCATTGGTTTTACAGAAAAGGTTTCCAATATGATTTTGGTCTTATCGATTACTCGACTACTAGTAGGGTTTAGGTCGCCCTACACAATTATTATATAATATACTACTTATCGGGTCCAACGGTAGATTGGTTCTTCCCCCCACCTTAAAGGTGTTCAGAAATTTCCAGGCACTTGTCAGTTTCGCAGTCAGTTCCCGTCAGAGTTCTCAGAGAGTAATTTATGCTTCCTCAAAGCAAGCACGAACATGAATGACAACCTAGAGAGTCGATCCAAGCATAGAAATAACCAAACAAATCACCAAATTAATTTCATAACATCAACACTATGAATATAACATACTTAATTTCTCAAAACCTCATTGATTTAAATCAAAACAGATTTGGGGGGTTTTAGGTTCATGAATAAAATTGGGGAAAAATCAATTTAACAAGGGATTGATAGAATTGATTTAGGGGAACACTAAATCATTGTATCGCCCCGATTTTTCTGTTTGTTGTAATCTATGTTTATTTATATGTGAGTGTTTAATATTCTAAATTTGAGAAATTATTTTAATGACACTAAATTATTTTCATATTCTATTTTATAGTAGGAAACTGCTATTAAATTTCCGGTAGAAATTTCAGACAATCCCGGTCTGAGTTTTCACTTTCAGTTAAATTGTACTGACCCGAAAAATGAATTTCGATTAGTAAAATAAATTTTTTTCCTAACTCAATTATAATCATTTCCATGATTTTATAAATTTTCTTTCAAAATAAATATTTTTCGGGTGGAAAATTAATGCAAGAAAATACGATCGATTTGCATTGACGGGGAACAAATGGAACCGGAACGAGCAAGAATTATTACAATCAGATTTGAGGAGACTTGATGTGATTTTGAATAGTGTTTGCATTCAATTTTCACCATCATGGTATTACACCTAATTATTTCTTTCAATTTTACAAGAAACCATTATATTATTTAAAACATATTTACATTTTTACAAAAAGAAATAAAAAATCCCTCACTTTCTCACCAAGGCACAAGTGCCCTCCCCCTTCTTCTCTCTATAAATACCCTTCATTCACACCTCACTTCACTCTTTTTCATCTTCTCAAAAGTCCTCTAAATCACACACACTCACATGCTTTGATCTTCAATCTTCTTCAATCTTAGAACCTTTGAAGTTTATTCATCATCAACCTCTCATCATCAACAACAAGGGTATATTTCTTTTCCTATCATTTTCATCCTTATTCTTACATGCATGACTAATTTCTTTTGTTGCATGTTTATCTTCTATTTGATTTTGCAAGAAAGATTCTTAGAAATTTTTTAAGAGTATAACATCTTCTTCTCTACTCTTCATCTCTTCAAAAACCTAAATTTTACCTACATGCATGTTAATGATCTTATGTTGCAAGTTGATTTTATCATGATGCATGTTCATGAAACTAATTTATATGAACACATACTCATCTCTATTATCACTTTGACACTTACATGTAGAGGTGGGTATTTGGACTCGGGTCCGCGGACAGTCCGTTAAATCCATAGTCCGCGCGGACTTGGACACCCGAAAATACGAGTCCAAAATAATGCGGGCTTTTTGGGTCCGGTCCGTTTAGCCCGCGGACTTAACGGACTCGGTCCGAGGATTCGCGGACCCGTCCGCGGACCGGCTCTGTTTTAAAAAAAAAAAAAACAGGCCTGCTGGGCCAACAAAAAACTAACCCAATCTCACTCACCCATCTCTAACCCTAAACTACTCTGCACCGTTCAGCCTCTCCAAGACGCAAGACCACTTCTCCTTCAAGTTCAACCTTCATCTCCCTCGCCAACAGTTTATTGAGTTCTCCTGGTCAACCCAAAGTGTTGAAGTAGGTTTCATTTCTCCAACTCTTCCTCCCTTTGTGGCAGTCGCATCTCGTCGTCTCCCAATCCATCCCCTCGCCTCGCCGCCATCAAAGCTCCATCGTCTCGCCGCCATCAAAGCTCTATCATCTCGACTCGCATGCCACTCCCTGCTCGCAGTTGCGTCTCGTTTCCCCTCGTCGGTCGTCGCTGTCTGCATCTTCTGTAGTGTTGTGTGTTGTCTATTTGCTGTGTCTCCCTCAGATTCCTCCATTTTTCTTTGAGCAAGGTACGAATTTGTTGTTGTCTCTGGTCCATTTCTCTAGTCTGGTGTTTGAGTTTTTTTTTATTTATGAAATGGTGCTTCTAAGTTTTGTTGTCTCTTATTTGGTCTCGCTTTTTCAGCATGCATTATATTGTGTTTTTGTGGTGAAACTAAGTCTATTTTGTTTGGTAGCATTTTCATTTGCAACTAATTATTGAATTGGGACTTGTAGTGTAAATTAGAGCTTTTGCTGTGATTTGTAACATATGTATCATTTTGCCTTTGCAGATTACCTTGTAACAAAGTGTGGCATGCTGAAGTTTACGGGTAGGCATTATTTGTTCTGTATACAGATGTTTTATTATGTGAAAAGTGGTTTATGATCCCTACTTGCATTGCATCTATCTTGTCATTCTGCTTATTGCATTCTTTTGTTACTGGTTTATGAGAGGAGTTCTGTTATTGTATTCTTTTGTTACTAGTTTTTAGACTTCCTTTAAAGTGTAGAGTCCAACAACAGTTCTTGTAATTTTTTTTTTTTTTGCCTTATAAAAAAAAAGTGTAGAGTCCGCGGACAGTCCGTTTAGTCCGCGGACTATGCGGACTGGATTTGGACTCTATTTTTCAGAGTCCATTTTTAATGCGGACTATAAAGTCTGGTCCGTTTAAATGCGGACTTATGCGGACCGGACTTAAACGGACCGGACTGGTCCGCTTACCCACCTCTACTTACATGTCACAAAAGAATTTTCCAAGCCTATTTTCTAGGATGGCCGAAACCTTATAGAGAAGAAAAGCTAGTGTTTTTGTTATATTTTAAACATGCATGTTTTGAAATCCTTAGGAACAAGTATTTTAATTCCATGAGTTGTATAAAATTGAAATTTTCTACCCATTTTAACTTGATAGAGCCGAAACCCTAACTATGAGGGTTAAGGAAGCCTGGTTTTGATTTTTAAAGAAAAGACATTGTTTTGATCATTTTCTTTTAAACATGCATGTGAATCAAAAGTTGAAATGGCTTTGTTTTAAAAATTTTAAAGGAGAATGCTTTCATCGTTATTTTGGTTGCATGCTTGTGTTTATAAAGTTGAAAAATCAAATTTTCTTGGCCATTTTATGTGGAGGCCGAAACTCTAACATTGGAGTTGAGGAAGCCTTGTTTCATTTCTTAAGAAATATGTTTGCTTGAATCATTGTTTTAACGACATGCATGAAAATAGAAAGTTTAAAATCAATTTCTTTTGCCTATTTTTATGAGAAGGCCGAAACCCACTTTTTTTTGGAGTAGATGGTTTAAATTTTTATTTTAGGGTATTGGACCTTACTTTTGTCTCTAAAATGTTTAAGGATAATTGATGCAAGAGCTTGTGAAAAATACAAAATTTTATCACCATTTTCTCATTAAGGCGGAAACGCATGCATGAGAAAATATGATGATTTTGTGAATTTGTAACTTATATTTTATACATAATTTGTTTAGATTTGCAAGCGTAACGTGATACCAAAGTTTGTTCCTTAAAACGCAGGAAAAGGTCCATATTTTTATCCGTCAGACTAAGGTAAGGGGAGAAAACCTGAGGGATAATCATTTATGATGACTATATGCCATGTGTGTTTGTTTTGATATACTTGCTTGATGTTGTTGTTGTTGTTGTGGCCGTTTTAGTTAAAAACTTTGAGTACTTGATGTGTTGATAAAATATTTGATGCTTTATGTGCCTTATTTGATGATTTATGAAAAGATGAGTGTTGTTTATATATGTTGAAGTTGTGTATATGTGTTGAGGTTGTTGCATGGAAGCCTAACCATTGGTTAGAGCTCAATCATAAGGATAAAAGCTTTAAGAAAATATTTACAAATAAGATCACAAGTAAAGATTTCTTTTTAACAAAATTTTGATAAAAAGGAAAGTGAAATAATTTTAATGAATTGTGAAAATGTTAGAAAATAAAAATAATTTTTATAAATAAAATTCAATTGAAAATTTAAATGATTTTACACAAGAAGAAAAGTAATTTCTTTGAAAATGTTTGAAGAAAACAAAAGTTTGTTTTGGAACTTGAAAAGAATTCATTTGGAAGTTTTCAAATATATTTAGGAGAAAGAAGATTAAAAAATAAAATGGTTTTGATGGAAATAGAAATGAATTTTCTAAAAACTTAAAGTTTTAAACAAAAGAATTCCAAAAGAAAAGTCTTTTTATTTTAAAAAAATTTTATTCAAAAAAAGAAATGTCTGATAACTTGGATAAGTTACGGAAAAATTTTGGTTTTGGATTTGTTTTTTACTGAACGAAAAATAACATTGAAAAGTGAACCTAGTAACCGAGAAGTCGGGATACTAGAGTTAAAGTATGTGGATCCATGATCTGTATCACAACGCTGTGGATTGTGTCCTTTATATATGATGATGTGGACTGTGTGTCCTATATATGCTGTTGTGGACTGTGTCCTATATGCGTTGTTGTGGACTGTGTGTCCTACTAGTGTTGTGATAAAATGTGGAAAATAGAGTAAAAATGGTAAAAACTATTTTTCTACTACCACAAACTTCTAGACTAGTGCATGGGTCTAGGACTGATTGTGATTGGACACTCGGTCTTTAACGTCCTGTGTTGACAATAAAAGCTTTAAGACAAAATTCACGGGTGGTCGTGAGCATAGAGCCTCGACAAGGAAAGAATGAAACACAAAGAAAAGCTGCGAGATTAAAATGAATTTACATGCATTTGGCAGACGTGCCCAAAATGTTTTGTGTGAATGCTTCGAAGGGAGAGGTATCTCATGCGGCAGTGTGTCATTAGTGCCTTGATGGACCTTGACTTTCCATGAGCCTTGTTCACTGTGCCTTGTGTAGGACGATGTACTCTGGAACCCACATCCGTTGATTACTGTGCCTTGAGTTGGATAGTTGTTGTGGGAATTAAGTTGAGCCATGTACATGTGTTTGATATTTGTGCCTGAGTGGCAATTGAGCCTAATCAGCTCACTGTTTTTCAAAAAAAAAAACTTCATGGAGTTGGGGTCTTCGAAGACTAGGATAGAATGTTGAAATATAGAAGTGTCATGTTTTCAAAAACGACGATGATTGTTGATTTATATGATTATTTGTGAGCATTTATATGTTGATTATGAATACTTATCTGTATCTGTTGCTCTGTGCTTGGGCATGTGGTCGTCATAATTCATCCATATATTGGTATCTCACCCATGCATTTTTTTTGTTTTTCTTTTCTTGTTATGTAAATATATATATATATATATATATATATATATATATATATATATATATAATACTTGAGAATAGATGGACCCGAACATGATTTAGCTAGCACATTCCCGGTCCTGGGTTCTACTATTTGAGAACGGAGACGACCTTGCTGCATGGACTTTTGCTCCAGGGTCATCCCGTGCAGCTACTTATACCGGACCCGTATGTACCGTAGTGGGTTCAGAGGCCGCTTCTATGAAACGCGTGCATAATGTTGAGACTATCCATATTAGGCTACCACCTATGGAGATTTATCTACAGTATCTGGCTAATCAGGGCCTTTTGGATCATGAGTTTCCTCAAGTACAGCCTCAGCCGGAAGCAGCTCCAGCTTCTCCAATAGAGGAGGATCCTGAGGAGGCCGTGGAGGAAGATCCTATAGAGTTGATGGAGGAGGAGCCCTAGTACCATCCCCTTGGTGATGATGATGTTGATGATGTTCTCGGTGAGGGAGTAGGGGTACAGGTGGCTGCACCAGTTACACCTCCTAGAGGAGGGGATGACTATCAGGGTCTCCCTAACGGATTTCGTTAGGTTGGTCAGCTCTTAGGAACCTTTTTGGGGTAGTTTGGTATGAACGATGCTTTCTGTTTTATGTAACTGGTGTTTAGTTATGACTCTTTAACCTTATCTTTAACTTTAATCTGGTATCATGTAATGGATCTCATGAATTGTCACTCTAAAATTTCTGTCAAGAAGCCTGTCAATATGAAGGCTTAAGGATTAATGAACTTGATGTATTTTGGTATCTCTGCATTAGTTTCGTGTATGTTATTTCTGTTTTTAAAATTGTTTAGAAAGTAAACATTAACATTAGTTTTCGAAAGAGGTTTTAAAAATCCTAAGTTTTCCGAAAGTAAACCGACAACTCACTAATAGTGATTATTTAATTTTAAACAAAGTAGTTAATGTGGTACTCGGGTTAAGGGTGTCACAATCATGATCCCAATTTCATAAAACACTAATTAATTTCAAGATCCAAATCTGAAATCAAAACTAGGGTTTGAGATTGGGGAAGAAATTGGGTTTCTTAAAAATGACAAGGGGAGGTGAGAACCACTCACCCAAAGAAGGAAGAAGAGCTTGTGGTGGTGTTATGGCGGCGGCGGACGGCGGTTCGTGGCGGTGGTTCGTTCTCTGTGACAACAAAAGGAGAGAGAGATACATAAACCCAAAGGGAAGAAGAAGGAGCCTGAAAGGAACTCACATGGTGGATAACCACCATGAAAGCGGCGGCTTGCAGTGCTTACTGCGGTGGATGTAACAGCTTGTTTTTAATTACACTGTTTTAACAGTAAAAATATATTTATTTATATTTTTAATTGAGACTTAGGAAATGATTTTGGAGAAAACAAAATCATATCTGGAACTTACACTACGAGGAAGCTCTGGTTAAAACTTGGGTTTAAAACTCAGACGGAAACCGGTCTGCGTTTTTTAAATGACAGTATAATTTTATACTGACAGAAAACCCTAATTTGGCCCGAAAACTGAAATTTGTAGATTTTTTATATTTTGTCTGTGAGGAAGTCTACTTTCCAAATTTCTGATCCGAAATAAAATATTATGTGTATTCGGGTGAATTTTGGCAAAAGTTCGAACAGAAAACAATCGGTATTTTCACTGACAGTAAGATTTTAATGATCAGAAAACCTAATTTTGACTCGTGAATGAAATGATTTATATTTAAATCATATTTCCAACGAGTCTGGTTAGTTTGAAAATTTTCAGTCGAAAACGAAATATTATGCTTTTATTCGGGCGTAAAACCTTAATCGGGAAACCGAAGGAATCGGCAACGGAATTGCAGAGACAAAACTGGACACCAGAGGAGCTGAGCTATGGGATGACTCATCAAGAATTTATGATGCAATTAATGTTAGAAATTATGAGTTTTTAAGCGAAATGACCAAAATGCCCTTTAAGCTTAACCTAACCAAAGTTAAGTTAGATTTTAACCATGGTTAAGGAACCATGATTAGTTTGTGTGGTCTAAAATCAGCCACACCACTCAATTATTGTGAACCACAAAAATAATTAACCTTAGTTAGCAAGGTAACCCTAGTTAAGTTAATTATTAACTATGGTAAGCTTATATTAATTAAATATTCCTAAAAGCTATTAATCTAAGGTTAACAAACCAAACAAGGCATAAGATTACTCCTATATATACCCCCCCCCCCCAAAAAAAAAACCGCAGCCCCCTCCCCACTTTTTCTTCATCCTCTTCATATTTCTTCACTTAAACACATAAGCTCCATTGTTAACTTTCCAAAGCTTCCAAGTGTTCTTGTAACAAGCTAGCTAGGATCATCACCCTCCTTCATATCCTTCAAACTAGTGAGGTAACATGATCATCTCCTTCCTTTCTAAGATCTTTTTCTTCATTTTTCATGTTCTTATTTTCTTAGATTTATAACTTTAAAGAATTCTAGAAAATTGTAGAAAAATCATAAAAATGTGAAACCAATTTCTATGATCTAGTTATGAACCTTACTTGCATTATCCAAAAGCATGTGATCAAAATCATTTTCTTTCCTATTGAACCCTATTTGGCTGAACCTATGTAGTAAAATGGGTTTGGTGTTTTGTTGTTTGTTTTGAAAGTTAGTGTTTGATTTGAGTTCTATAATCCAAGAGCTTAGGGTCAACAAAAATCCCTAGCTTAATTTCCTATACAAGGCCGAAACCCTCATGAAAATGGGTTTGAGGATTTTGTCCTTCTTTTTGAAAACTAAAGCTTGAGTTGAGTTCTTTAGTACTTATACGATATAACTCCAAGATATTGTAATCAAAAACAATTTCTAGCCTATTTTAAACCTTGAGGCCGAAACCCTAACCTAGTTGGTTAGAGGATTTTGTTTCATAATTTTAACTATTAACACTTAATCTATGCTAGTGAATACTCTAGGAACTAGTATCTAAAAGATTGGATTAAGAAAATAACCCTAGCCTCATTTTGAGTAGTTGGCCGAAACTAGCACCATAGGTCTATATTTAGAGTTGTTTGATTAATTTGTTAATTTATTGATTTGGTTGAAGGTGGTTTTGGTAACTCATGGCAGGATATCAAGAATCGTCGATTTCGTATTTCTGGTGGTAACTTAGGTGGGAGAAAGAACCATTCCATCGTCGGAACCGATAAGTAGTATATAAATTATAATAATGGTGTAGGGCGACCTAAACCCTACTAGTGGTTGAGTAATCGACAATACCAAAATCGCATTGGAAACTTTTCCGCTTTACCAATGACGATTTGGGAATTGTAGGTTTATCGCCTTAGGTTAATTTTATAATACTGAGGATGCTTGAATTATTATTATTAATTTTTTTGTGTTACGCTGGTTGAGGTATTCTACTACATGTGGCGATTATTTTGGTGTTTGAATATTATATTAATTATTGTGTTATGCCTGATCCGCCCGGGTTAATAAATTGCTTAGTTGATTTTAGGTAAAGATATATTTTGCTCAGAGGTATTTTATATGGGGTGAGAGAGTGAATATAAATTAGAGGTGCCTAGCTATTATTTTATAGAAGTGATGTGATTTAGAATGTAAGTGGAGGTTATGAGGAAAGCTTGAGGCACTAGTTATTGATAAAAGTCAGTGAGAATCATATGTTGCATTGTTGTTCATAACCGTGTATTTGAGAAACATGAGGTCCGAAGTTCTAGTGGACCGTTCCAAATTAGAAGTTAAGTTGTGCAACTATAGTGTCATTGCTATGCATGGGCACCCTTGGTAGAGATGAGAGAGAGAGAACCAGGGTGTGCACCAACGGTACTGCGCAACTATAGTGTCATTGCTTTACATGAGCATTCTCACCATGGATGAGAATGTGCACCGGTGTTGGGAACGCGTCACTTGGACGACTGACTGACATTCCTAACGAGGGATGTGTGACAGGATTAGTGGTGGCCACGTCAGCATAAGGGTTTAGTTGCATGAGTTGGAGGGTAGAGGATGATGTTATAAAGTATGGATGATTGTAGATTGTGAGTGATGTATGTTTGTGACTATTATTGTATTATATGCTATGAATCTTTTCCGCTTATGATGATAGAATTGTTTCTTATCTCCCTATTTCTGTATTTTTGTGTATGTCTACTTTACTACGTTAGAAGACCCGATGGAAGAATATGTTGTTGAGGAGATGGACGGAACCCTGGATGAAACAGATGTTGCCAAGGAGTTGGATGAAACTCCGTATGAAGCTGACACTGGAGAACAACCTATTGATCCTAATAATATAATGTAGTAAGTTTAGGGCCAGTGAGTCATATAAGACATTTTTATTTTCCGCTAGTTATAAGCAGTTTGTTTATATAAGTACCCGTGCGGGATCCTACTAAGAGGTTACCCTAAACAGTGTTGTGTAAAATAAAGGATAATTATGTGTGTATTTATGTAATATAACTTTGGAGTGTTTTATATTTGCAGAAGTTATATGATTATTAATTAAGTTTTAATCTTTACGTATTTTCAACGATAAGCGCACGATTAAGTAAATAAATAATAAGGTTTTAATTTAATAATACAATGGGGCACAACGGGGTGTCTCAGTGGAGGCGCGAAATCACGCGGCGGATCTCGAGCCAGACGTAGCAGGGACGCGAGTCGAAGCTGGGCAGACCAGACGCGTGGGTCGCACGGCTTCGACGACGGTTCTGGCAGTGCGGTCGTGGCTGGATTAGGGAGGCGCGTGGTTCGTTTCTGTGCAGAGTGAAGAAGGAGGTGAGAATTTGGTTTGGTGTTATGGTGAGAAGAAGAAAGAAAAGGGGTGTTATGCTGAAGATGAAGAAGAACACGGGTAGAAGAGAAAAGGAAGAGAGAGAAGGTCTTTACTTCTCTAAGAAGTTTTATAAAAGGGTAATTAATTAGGATCTTAAGAGCATTAGGGACATTAACTAGTGTGAATATTTTATCAAAATATTTTAACCAAGATTATTAATGGCGAGTTATTGTTGATCTGACACAATTTTCTCATCTGTCTGATCTATCTCTACAGCTTCGTGCTCAGCTCCGAATAAAATATAATATTTTATTCTTTTAGCAGGAAAGATTATTATAATATATATATATATATATATATATATATATATCTGTGTGTGTGTGTGTGTGTGTGTGTTTTAAAAGACAGCAACACTAAAAAAATTAAATGATCTATGATTTTCAGTTTTGGGTTAAATCAGAATCTCTGATAGTAAAGTTGTACTGTCAGTAAAAACATAGACCGGTTTCCGTCTGAATTTTCAACCCAACATTTCACGGTAACCTTCTATCATAAGATAGACTATGAATATGATTTTTTTTAATCCAAAACCCTTTTCTTGGTATCAGATTAAAATATAAATAATTATATTTTAACCGGCTAAACAGCATAATTAAAAACAGGCTTTTACACCTCCCCCTTGAAAAAGATAATTTTTTTTAACCTGCAAGTTCAAAATCACAACTCAAATACCATCCCCAACATATAGGCTCATGCTAAGAGGTTAAGGTTTTTCTCCCCCGCCTTAACTAGTTGATACACTCGTGGTCTTCGTCCAAGCTAAGGTCTCCATTTCAAGCTTCAAGTTCCTACCTTTAAGGTTAGATCTAGAGAAAAAAAGAAAGGTTAACCCACATGCATTGAGAGAAACAACAAGGAATGGACATGCATGTGGAGTTCTTACCTTTATCTTTGAATATATGAAGTTCTTGAAGTGTGGATGACAAAAATGAACCTTCTTCTCTTAATGATGTGATTCGAGCAAGAGAGGAAATGGGTGTTGGAGGTTTTTGTTGATGAAATATTGTGAAGATTATGATGTGGGAGACGTGTACTGGTTTGGGACTTATATAGCCACTTGTGGAAATTACCACAATGCCATTAATGAATGCTTCTCTACTTAATCCTCCGTGCCCTTTTTGGTAATTTCACTCTAGCTTTATTTATTAATCCATTTTATTTTTTTACACTATTTTATATACAATTTTGTGGATGTGACATTAAACAAACCATATTTGCTACTAATAACTTTATGCCATGAAGAAGTTTGAAAAGGAAAATGCCAAATCCATTTAGCTGTAGCAATATTACCAAACTTCCAGGTCCCACTCTCCACTCTTTCCTAGGTCTACAACACACCTTCCAACTCACAAGATAGTCCCTATTCAAATCCCTCTCCCCCTACCAATGTAAGTCCCTTATAACCCTCAAGGTTATTTGGGAAACAACCACTAGGATGCAAAAAAGAAAAGAAAAAAGGAGAGACATAGGTGGATGTTCGAAAGACAAGACTGTAACAGAATGATTCGACCTCGTAAAAAGGAAAAAGTCACCTTTCCATATATCTAATAAATTGGTTAATTTGGTCACCAAGCTCTTCAAAGACCAAGTATTGCCTATATCTGTAACAAGCTGAACACTTTTGATCTCTACACTTCAACTTGAGGGGGAGTGTTGGAAATAGAACATAATTAATGTTCCAATATTTAGTATTAATTGTTTTGTAGAGTTCATTATATTCTTAGATTCATTTTTATTAGAAATTATTTCTAGCTTTAGTCCTCTTTCATGAAAATTGTGTTTATCCTATGTATAAATAGTATTCTGCTGTATGTGTCATTCACTCAAGCATTTCACAAATCCTCTAGTTTCAACAAATGTTTTGAAACTTGAGATCCTAGCAATGATCCGGAGGGGGATGAAAGATCGTAAGTCGGAGGATCGTAAGATCCAATATAAAGTAGAAAATTATACTTATGTATATGTATCAGTATAAATTTCTACTTTAGCTAGGATCTAACGATCCTTGTTATGGATCCTGCAGATGGTACTCTGGCTCCTCCTCCTCCTCCTCCTCGACCTCTATGAACTCAAGAGTCTCTTCCTCGGGATCCTCCTACACTGGATCCTCCGCAAGCCGTTCGACTGGATCAAAATGCTCATGAAGGAGATTGGTGACTTGTAGCGTATGAGGGTAGTAGTACCATGGAAGTGGAAGCGTCACAGTCCTTGTCTCGACGGTATGAATCCATCGTACAGGCACTCCGTTAGCATTCGTCTCGATTGTCGTGACCGGTCCTCGATACATTGCGATGGTCACACCCTCATGTATAGTCCAGTTCCCTGCCGTCCCAGCATGATCAAACACTTTGCTCCTCGAGCTCGACTGTGCCAAGGGAACATCCAGATCCATCTAAAAGCATGCGCATACCCGATACAAGAAGAAAAGAACAGAACATACAGATGTGAAAGAGTGAGATACCGTCATAAGATATATCCCACAACAGCCATATACATGATACATACATCACATAATCATATAAGCAGTTAAATCATGCATATACATAACATAACAGTGTTATATCAAAGGGTCTTAAACCCACACAGTCAACCTTTGAAAATATGCATGACACTTCAATATCAGGCTCTAACTTAATCTCATGAGATATCAACATTGTTTTCCACTGGAGAAGAATTAGAGTTGGTCAATCTCTAGCTCACCGAGCAGTTGCCTCCATAACCTCATGCATTTAAGATCTCAGGTCGAGCAACGTCACATGTGCCTTTCAACCGGTCACATGGACAGACTCCCAGATACCACCTTGTATCTGATATGTAAGAAAGGCACGTCTGCCTGGGGAAATGCACATGATAAAATATTTTATTCAAAAGGTTTTCTTTGTGTTCATTCTTTTTCGCTGTCACAGCTCAAAGCTAATGACTTAATCATCATTTCCCCATCACTAGAAAACTTAGAAGCATAGGACACACAGTCCGAATGCTCAATCACAACGCCCGAGACCGATGCACCAGTCCTAGGCTTGTGGTCGTAGAAACAACATTCACTTTTAACAATGTTCTTCACAACGTGGTTAGGACACACAGTCCACAACAACATGATTAGGACACACAATCCACAACAACGAAATCAGAACGCACTATCCTCGATTTCGAGAATTGGACCCTCAGTCCAGAACATCATGAATAGGACTCATGGCCCCGAATTAACACTGATCCAAGATCACGTGCGTATAATTGAATACTAGAGGCGACGTCTCGCGTACTAGATTCTCTTTCTTAAGTACTTATTTTTCGTTCAGTGAAAATCAAATTCAAAACCGAATCCTCGATAACCTATCCATGCTATTGGAAAGTATCTAAAACATTTAGGAGAAAACCTTTTCTTTGAAAATCTTTTATAAAGCATCTTTGAAATACTTTTATCTTTGAAAATCCCCAATAGGATATTGCCAAATAATCTTGAAAGTTTTCACTTGAAGACATATAGTTCGAAAATGATTTTTCTCTTGTATAACAATAGTTCACCAAAACCATTTCAACATTTAAAACAAGTACTTTAAGTTATTGAGTTTTTGGAAAAGAACACCAATCCCTTCATCTTCAAAGCTTATTAAGGTTTTTAATCCTTATAACAGTTGAGCACAGACACAAGTCTGGCTTAGCAATCTTTCAATCAACAGTAGTATATATTATTAGTTCAATGCTAATATCACAGTTGAAAGCAGTTCATCACAGATATGCATTATAATATTTAGAACAAGCACAATTCAACATCAGATAATAGCATAACAGTTCAAGTACATTAGATAACCAAGTAAGCTCAATCAACACATAAATATCCAGTTAAACACATACACACATGCATATAGTTATTGAATATCTTTAGGAAATCCCCTCTTACCTCATGTCGGAGTTAAGAGTTCTGGATTTGAAAAGAAGGTTCACAAACATCCTCGCTTCTCCGGCGATGGAAGTCTAAGGTTACCAACATAAAATCATGAGTTAAAAAAAGAAATCAACTCGAGAACACTAACCACAGGGTATAGGTTCGGTTCATACAGTAAACTAGGATTAGGGGTTTCCGAAATTTATACAACTCTTGGATTTATGATCCTTAAGTGCTAGAAGTTCAAAAACAACAATCTTTTAACAAAGTTGAATTAAAAATCCCAATAAGCACTTGACTTAGGGTTTCGGCCAAGCATAGGTAAATAGGCTAGGAATTTCTATACTTTCTAATCTCTTTAGGTTAGCATCCATACATAGTAAGGAGCTTGAAACCATGATCATTTCGGAAAATGGAAAAATCAACTGTCTTAGATCATGAACTCTTAGGTTCGGCCTTAACAAGTTTGTGATGTTAGAGATCTTTAAATCATCCAATCTTTTGGACATAGCATCCTTTAACATGAAGGAGCTCTAATCCATAATCATCTTGGAAAACAAAATAAAATAATACATCTTAGGTCAAATGTTACATTCGGCCATCATAGGAAAATAAAGCAAGAAAATATTTTAAACTTTCCAATCACTTAGACATAGCATCCTTTAACATAAGGAGCTTTTTAGTCCATGATCACTTTGGAAAACAAAACTCAACATCTTTGCCATAACCATTTAAGGTTTCGAACTTTTCAAGAAATAGGGGTTAGAAATCTTCAAACTTTCTAATCTCTTGGACTTAGCATCCTCCTATATCAAGGAGTCTTAATCCATGATCATTTTGGAAAAAAAAACTTAAACACCATTGCCTTAAAACTCATTGGTTTTGGTCTTTACATAAAAATAGGGTAAAAGTCTTTAAACTTTCCAATCACTTAGACATAGCATCCTTTAATATAAAGGAGCCTTGGTCCATGATCATCTTGGAAATGAAACTCAAATACAAAATCATACATGTAAAAGTTGAAACAAGATTCACCTAAACCATATACATGGTTTCGGCCTCCTTAGGAAGAAGAGGTTAGGAAACTTTGTTTTATACAACCTTTTAGTATGTGATAGTATGAGTAAATACAAGAATATAGAAAGTGGTTTAAACTAAAAAAGAGTTTTCTACCATTTTTGAGAGGTTTTAGAAGTTAAAAGCACATAAATAACATATGAAGAAAACTTTCAAACAAAAGATGAAACTTTGAAAAAGAGAACTACATAGAAGTATTACCCTTAACAAGATGAACAACTTTGATGAAGAACTTTAAAAGAAAAACTTGATAAAAATATAAACTTTGTAAGAGAGGAGGAGAAGAAGAAGAAGAAGAAGAAGAAGAAGAAGAAGAAGAAGAAGAAGAAGAAGAAGAAGAAGAAGAAGAAGAAGAAGAAGAAGAAGAAGAAGGAGGAGGAGGAGGAGGAGGAGGAGAAGAAGGAGGAGTAGGAGAAGGAGGAGGAGTAGGAGAAGAAGGAGAAGAAGGAGAAGGAGGAGGAGAAGGAGGAGGAGAAGGAGGAGAAGGAGGAGAAGGAGGAGAAGGAGGAGAAGAAGGAGGAGGAGGAGGAGGAGGAGGAGGAGGAGGAGGAGGAGGAGGAGGAGGAGGAGGAGGAGGAGGAGGAGGAGTAGTAGTAGTAGGAGGAGGAGGAGCAGAAGCAGGAGGAGAAGGAGGAGGAGGAAGAGGAGGAGGAGCAGAAGCAGAAGATGGAGAAGAAAGAGAAGAATGAGGAGGAGGAGGAGGAGGAAGAGGTTTAGAAGGAGGAGGAGGAGGAGGAGAAGTGTAGTAAGGTGTAAATGTGAAAAAATGGAGGAAAGTGATGAAGTGTGGAAATGAAGAGTATTTATAGAGAGTGAGGGAGAAGAGATCACGGTTTTGAGAGGAAGAATAAGAGAAGAAAGAAGGTGGGTTACTTGTAGAGAGGATAAGGAGTTAAGGTGATGTGATGTGATTGGAGAGAGAAAGATGAAAAAATGAGATTTTTTGAAAAAAGTCAAGATTCACTTTTTGAGGTGTGTCGTAGCCTTCACATCAAGTCACTTCATGTCACTTCATCCTCTTGATGCTCTGCTCCATTGCGTATCAGATGACTTCCCCGATCGTATTTCCCGATGATTTCACCCGGGAAATCCCTAAGATTTGGCCCCGAACAAGATTTTTCGAAAAACTCCAAACCCACACTAAACATCATAAAAACACTAACCGTCTCGTTCACGAATTAAAATTTGGTCTCTAGCTCGGTAAACTTGTACTGGCAGTGAGAACCCAAACCGGTTTTCATCTGAATTTTCGACCGAAAATTTTACTGACTTCATACGGTAAAACAACACAAGAAAATGATTTTATTTTAATTAAAATCATCCTCTGGATTTTATAAAAAATAAACACATTAAAGCATGTATTTACTGATAAAGAAGCATACGAAAAACAGGGTGTTACAATTCCTTCCCTCTAAAAAGAATTTCGTCCTCGAAATTACTTACCTTGAAATAACTCAGGGTACTGCAACTTCATCTTGTCCTCAGCTTCCCACGTTGCTTCTCCGGTTGTCTCATTCCAGATGACTTTGACCAAAGGAATTTGCTTACCTCTGAGCTACTTTGTCATCCTATCAGCGATTCGTGCCGGCGAAGTCACAAAGGACAGGTTCTCTTTTAACTGTACTTTATCAGGTTTTATGATATGTGATGGATCAGGAATGTATTTTCTCAACTGAGAGACATGAAATACATTATGGATATTGGAAAGAAAGGGTGGTAAAGATATTTTATAAGCTACTGGACCTACACGACGAAGAATTTGGTAGGGTCCAATGAATTTGGGAGTAAGCTTTCTGACATACCAAATAAGAAGCGACGTATTCCATTGCATCTCTCTTCATCCCATACCACCAGTACAACTTCTTAAGATCTTGATACATCTTCGAGGCTCCTGGGTGCATACTCAACCCGCTCTTATGAGCCTCTTCTAAAATCAGCTTCCTCAGCTCAGCATCATCAGGTACACAGATTCTCTCGCCAAACCTCAAGATTCCATCTGTTCCTTCTCTAAACTCTGACAAAGCTCCTTGACGTACCAAGTCTCTTTCTATCTGCATATACTGATCATTCTCTTGCTTCTCCTTTATCTTCTCCATTAATCCATTTGACACGGTGGTCCTGTTCAGACACAGCTTTCCTGTCATACTCTTAACTGACAAACTTAGATCTCGAAATTGTTCCAGCAATTCCTACTATTTAACCATCATCATTGATGCGTGAATTGACTTCCTGCTCGAGGCATCAACCACTACATTCGCCTTTCCAGGGTGACACTGTAGTTGAAAGTCATAATCCTTCAGGAATTCTAACCAACGTCTCTGACGTATATTCAACTCCTTCTGATTAAACAGGTACTTCAAGCTCTTATGGTCACCGAAAACATTAAAAGTAGCATCGTACAAGTAATGTCTCCATATTTTTAGAGCAAAGACCACAACAGCCAGTTCTAAATCGTGCATCGGATAGTTCCTCTCATGAATCTTCAACTGCCTCGAAGCATAAGCTACAACTTTCCGATTTTACATCAGCACACAGCCCAAACCTTGATGCGAAGCATCACAGTAAACCTCAAAAGATTCCTTGGGATCAAGTAGGATCAATACCGGTGAGTTTGTCAACCTCCTTTTTAGCTCTTGGAAGCTTCTCTCACAGGCTTCTGTCCACACGAACGCTTGGTCCTTATGCGTCAACTAGGTGAAAGGTCCTACAATCTTGGAAAATCCCTCAATGAACCTCCTGTAGTAGCCAACCAAACCCACAAAACAACGGATTTCTGTTGCTGTTGTCGGCCTTTCCCATTCCAAAACAACATCGACCTTCGTCGAATCCACAACGATTCCTTCACGGGATATTACATGACCCAAGAATTGAACTTGATCCAACCAAAACTGACACTTCTCTGGTTTCTCATAGAGCTGCTTCTCTCTCAGGATCTGAAGAACAATGCTAAGGTGTTCAGCATGAGTCTCCTTGTCCGAAGAATAGATCAGAATGTCTTCAATGAAGATGACTACGAACTGATCCAAAAAGGGACGAAAGATCCTATTCATATAGTCCATGAATATAGCAGGTGCATTCTTCACTCTAAACGGCATCACTAAATACTCATAATGCCCATAGCGTGTTCGAAACGCTGTCTTAGGAACATCTTCTGCTTTTACTCATATCTGGTGGTATCCTGACCGCAGATCTATCTTTGAAAACACTGTCGCGCCACGCAACTGATCCATAAGATCATCTATCCTTGGAAGAGGATATATGTTTTTAAACGTGACTTTGTTTAACTAACGAAAGTCCATAAACAGCCTAGCCGTTCCATCTTTCTTCTTTACTAGCAGGACTGGAGCTCCCTATGGTGAAACACTAGGTCGTATAAACTTTTTCCTTATCAGCTCCTCAAGTTGGTCCTTCAAGGTTTCTAACTCTGATGGCGACATGCGATATGGTGCTATGGATATTGGTCCAGTGCCTGGAATCAGATCAATGGCGAACTCGATCTCCCGAACAGGTGGCAATCCAGGTACATCCTCAGGGAAAACCTCCGGAAACTCTCGAACGACAGGTACGGATTCCAAGTCAAACTCGCTCTCGAAGTCCAATGAAAACAGCAACAAGTAACCTTGAGCTCCTTCTTTCAAAGGAGCTCTTACCCGACTAGCAGATAAAAATCCAGAAACCTCCTCCCTAAAGATTAAGGTTTTCTGAGCACAATCTATTAGGATATGGTTGAAAGATAACCAATCCATGCCTAAGATTACATCTAACTGTACTAAAGGCAAACAGATCAAGTCTACAAGGAAATGTCTATTCTGAATGATGATAGGACAGTTTTAGCAAACATAATTAGCAGTGACAGGTTAAGGTTGGGGTAGAAACAATCAGATTATATGGCAAGGACGAAACAAGCAAGTCTAGAATTTTCACACGATCCATCGAAATAAAAGAATGAGTTGCGCCTGAATCGAAAAGTACAAACAAGAGATTACCAGAAATGTCACACTTACCTTGCACAAGATCAGCGGAGTTCAATGCCTCAGCACCACTCATGGTATACACTCTTCCCTTAATGGTTGGCTTGTTCACTCTGGCATGGTTGATAGAATGCTCCCTCTTTGGTGCACGACACTCCTTTACCAAGTGTCCCACACGGTCACAGTTGTTACACTTGTAATCCTTCTCCGGGCAAGCATTGACCAGGTGGCTCGGATCTCCACACCTGAAACATCTCATTTCTTGGCCTTGATCATTGTTTATCTGGCCTCCACTTCCTGTCCCCGAAACACTGGGACGAACTTGTTGTTGTTTCTGGTTGTAGCTAGATGCCTGGTGATACAACTTCCTCTGGTTCTGCTTCCATTTTGAATTCTGGTCTTGATTCTGGCTCTTAGGACGAACAGGTACTCATGCGCTTCCTTTGTTATCCCTTCCTCTACGCATCATCTCAATTTTCCGGTACTTCTCCACTAGTGCTTGGAAGTTCCTGATCTCTAACGGCTATATCGATTCTTTAATCTCGAAGCACAGACCGGCGTCAAACTGCTCACACTTACATTCCTCACTGGGATTGTCTTGAAAGAAACGGAAAAACTTGGCAAGGGATTCAAACCTCGCCGCATACTCCCCTACTGTCAGGTCCCGTTGACTCAGCCTCATGAACTCTTGTTCCTTCTCTTTCCGAGCACTCTGGGGAAAGCATTTGTCAGGAAACTTGCAACGAAATACTCCCCAGGTGATCGCCAGGTGCTCAGCCTCCAACAACTGCCTGGTGCCCTTCCACCAATACTCAGCATCACCCACTAGCTGGAACACGGAATAGGGTACCTTAGATTCCTCTGGAGTGTGTACCCGATCGAATATCTTCCCTAGATCCTGAATCCAAAGATCAGCCTTTATTGGATCCACGTCTCCATCAAACTGCGATGGATTCTGACATCGGAAAGCGTCCAGATGCCTTCCCTCTGCATCTTGTTCTGCCCTCTGTTGCTCCTGTTGGTTCTGGGCAGCAGCATTAGCCGTCTGAAGAGCTATGGTAGAAGCCACGTTAGCCAGCGCTTGGGCAGCGAAATCCATTCCTCCGTAGCCTCGTCCATGTCCACGAGCACTTCTCTGGTTCATAATGACCTATACCACACAAGCAGTCACATAACAGCCAGAAAAGGGATGTGAATCACGTGTTATCACACATTACCTCAAAGAAGTAATTCAAACAACATCCAGACAGAGAAAAACACAACTTCGACACAACAGACCTAAACCCAAACATTCCCGAAAGACTCGACTAGATCTGATACCAACTAATGTGACACCCTAAAACCCGGCATCACATGGTTACCCGTTGCGGAAAAGAAACCTATTTAAAACGCTGGTCGCCTTCGGAAAAATAACCTTTATATTGGGTTACTGAAAAAGGGTACTCAATTTTTTTTTGTTAAAAGAAGTTAAGAAAAGGTGATGAACACTCAGAACATGAAAATAAACATCATACATATAGATATGACTATCCCACTTGGGATCTTAGGTTTGATTACAAAACAGGCCTTGTCGAACTGGACAACATACACTAAAACAGCTACTGAAGAGACAGGTAAAACGAAACATCAAACCGGGGATACAGAACTGGGTACAAGACTCAAAAGATGGCTCTAAAAGCCTAGGGACTATCGGGACAACTCCAAAAGTCGACGAACGATCTACCAATGCCTCCTGCATGCAGAGTGACCACAGACGCTACCCTCAGACTAGATATCAGATGCCGGATCGATAACGTCACTGCCATCGTCGATAGGGACGTCGTAATCTCCGGGATCTTGCGGATGGTACTCTGGCTCCTCCTCCTCCTCGTCCTCGACCTCTATGAGCTCAAGAGGCTCTTCCTCGGGATCCTCCTCCATTGGATCCTCCGCAAGCGGTTCGACTGGATCAAAATGCTCATGAAGGATACCGGTGACAAGTAGCGTATGAAGGTAGTACCATGGAGGTGGAAGCGTCACAATCCTCGTCTCCATGGTATGAATCCTTCGTACGGGCACTCCGTTAGCATTCGTGTCGGTAGCCATGACTGGTCCTCGATACATCGCGGTCGTCGCACCCTCATGTATAGTCCAGTTCCCTGCCATCCCGGCATGATCAAACACTTCGCTCCTCGAGCTCGACTGTGCGAAGGGAACGTCCAGATCCATCTAAAAGCACGTGCATACTCGATACAAGAAGAAAAGAACATAACATACAGATGTGCAAAAGTGAGATACCGTCATAAGATATATCCCACAACAACCATATACATGATACATACATCACCTAAACATATAAGCAGTTAAATCATGCATATACATAACATAACAGTGTTATATCAAAGGGTCCCAAACCCGCACAATCAACCTTTGAAAATATGCATGACACTTCAATATCAGGCTCTAATTTAATCTCATGAGATATCAACACCATTTTCCAGTGGAGAAGAATTAGAGTTGGTCAATCTCTAGCCCAACGGGTAGTTTCCTCCATAACCTCATGCATTTAAGGTCTCAGGACGAACAACGTTACATGTGCCTCTGAACCGGTCACATGGACAGACTCCCAGATACCACCTTGTATCTGATATGTAAGAAAGGCACGTCTGCCTGGGGAAATGCACATGAGAAAATATTTTATTCAAAAGGTTTTCTTTGTGTTCATTCTTTTTCGTTGTCACAGCTCAAAGCTAACGACTTAATCATCATTTCCCCATCACTTGAAAACTTAGAAGCATAAGACACACAGTCCGAATGCTTAATCACAACGCCCGAGACAGATGCACCAGTCCTAGGCTTGTGGTCGTAGAAACAACATTCACTTTTAAAAACGCTCTTCACAATGTGGTTAGGACACACAGTCCACAATAACGTGATTAGGACACACAGTCCACAACAACGAAATCAGAACGCACTGTCCTCGATTTCGAGAATTGGACCCTCAGTCCAGAATATAATGAATAGGACTCATGGCCCGAATTAACACTGATCTAAGACCACGTGCGTATAACTGAATACTAGAGACGACGTCTCGCGTACTAGATTCTCTTTCTTAAGTACTTATTTTTCGTTCAGTGAAAATCAAATTCAAAACCGGATCCTCGATAACCTATCCAGGCTATCGGAAAGTTTCTAAAACATTTAAGAGAAAACCTTTCCTTTGAAAATCTTTTATAAAGCATCTTTGAAATACTTTTATCTTTGAAAATCCCCAATTGGATGTTGCCAAATAATCTTGAAAGTTTTCACTTGATGACACAAAGTTCGAAAAGGATTTTTCTCTTTTATAACAATAGTTCGCCAAAACCATTTCAACATTTAAAACAAGTACTTTAAGTTAATGAGCTTTTGGAAAAGAACACCAATCCCTTCATCTTCAAAGCTTATTAAGGTTTTTAATCCTTATAACAGTTGAGCACAGACACAAGTTTGACTTAGCAAACTTTCAATCAATAGCAGTATATATTATCAGTTCAATGCTAATATCACAGTTGAAAGCAGTTCATCACAGATAAGCATTATAACATTTAGAACAAGCACATTTCAACATCAGATAATAGCATAACAGTTCAAGTACATTAGATAACCAAGTAAGCTCAATCAACATATAAATATCCAGTTAAACACATACACACATGCATACAGTTATTAAATATCTTTAGGAAATCCCCTCTTACCTCACGTCGGAGTTTAGAGTTCTAGATTTGAAAAGAAGGTTCATGAACGTCCTCGCTTCTCCGGCGATGGAAGTCTAAGGTTACCAACATAAAATCATGAGTTAAAAAAAGAAATCAACTCGAGAACACTAACCACAAGGTATAAGTTCGGTTCATACAATAAACTAGGATTAGGAGTTTCCGAAATTTATGCGACTCTTGGATTTATGATCCTTAAGTGTTAGAAGTTCATAAACAATAATCATTTAACAAAGTTGAAATTAAAAATCCCACTAAGTACTTGACTTAGGGTTTCGGCCAAGCATAGGTAAATAGGCTAGGAATTTCTAAACTTTCTAATCTCTTTAGGTTAGCATCCATACATAGCAAGGAGCTTGAAACCATGATCATTTCGGAAAATGGAAAAATCAACTGTCTTAGACCATGAACTCTTAGGTTCGGCCTTAACAAGTTTGTGAGGTTTGAGATCTTTAAATCATCCAATCTTTTGGACTTAGCATCCTTTAACATGAAGGAGCTCTAATCCATAATCATCTTGGAAAACAAAATAAAATAACACATCCTAGGTCAAATGTTACAGTCGGCCATCATAGGAAAATAAAGTAAGAAAATATTTTAAACTTTCCAATCACTTAGACATAGCATCCTTTAAATTAAGGAGCTTTTTAGTCCATGATCACTTTGGAAAACAAAACTCAACATCTTTGCCATAACCATTTAAGGTTTCGGTCATTTCAAGAAATAGGGCTTAGAAATCTTCAAACTTTCCAATCTCTTGGACTTAGCATCATCCTATATCAAGGAGTCTTAATCCATGATCATTTTGGAAAACAAAACTTAAACACCATTGCCTTAAAACTCATTGGTTTTGGTCTTTACATAAAAATAGGGTAAAAGTCTTTAAACTTTCCAATCACTTAGACATAGCATCCTTTAACATAGAGGAACCTTGGCCCATGATCATCTTGGAAATGAAACTCAAATACAAACTCACACATGTAAAAGTTGAAACAAGATTCACCTAAACCATATACATGGTTTCTGCCTCCTTAGGAAGAAGAGGTTAGGAAACTTTGTTTTACACAACCTTTCAGTATGTGATAGTATGAGTAAATACAAGAATATAGAAAGTGGTTTCAACTCAAAAGGAGTTTTCTACCATTTTTGAGAGGTTTTAGAAGTTAAAAGCACATAAAGAACATATGAAGAAAACTTTCAAACAAAAGATGAAACTTTGAAAAAGAGAACAACATAGAAGTATTACCCTTAACAAGATGAACAACTTTGATGAAGAACTTTAAGAGAAAAGCTTGATAAAAATATAAACTTTGTAAAAGAGAAGAAGAAGAAGAAATGTAGTAAGGTGTAAATGAGAAAAATGGAGGAAAGTGATGAAGTGTGGAAATGAAGAGTATTTATAGAGAGTGAGGGAGAAGAGATCACGTTTTTTAGACGAAGAAGAAGAAAAGAAAGAAGGTGGGTTGCTTGTAGAGAGGATAAGGAGTTAAGATGATGTGAGGTGATTGGAGAGAGAAAGATGAAAAAGTGAGTTTTTTTGAAAAAAGTCAAGATTCACTTTTTGAGGTGTGTCGTAGCCTTCACATCAAGTCACTTCATGTCACTTCATCCTCTTGATTCTCTGCTCCATTGTGTATCAGATGACTTCCTCGATCGTATTTCCCGATGATTTCACCCGGGAAATCCCTAAGATTTTTCCCCGAACAAGATTTTTCGAAATACTCCAAACCCACACAAAACATCATAAAAACACTAACCGTCTCGTTCATGAATTAAAATTTGGTCTCTAGCTCGGTAAACTTGTACTGGCAGTGAGAACCCAAACCGATTTTCGTCTGAATTTTCGACCGAAAATTTTACTGACTTCATACGGTAAAACAACACAAGAAAATGATTTTATTTTAATTAAAATCATCCTCTGGATTTTATCAAAAATAAACACATTAAAGCATCTATTTACTGATAAAGAAGCATACGAAAAATAGGGTGTTACAACTCTACCCCTCTAAAAAGAATTTCGTCCTCGAAATTACGTACCTTGAAATAACTTAGGGTACTGCTACTTCATCTTGTCCTCAGCTTCCCACGTTGCTTCTCCAGTTGTCTCATTCCAGATGAATTTGACTAAAGGAATTTGCTTACCTCTGAGCTGCTTTGTCATCCTATCAGCGATTCGTGCCGGCGAAGTCACAAAGGACAGGTTCTCTTTTAACTGTACTTTATCAGGTTTTATGATATGTGATGGATCAAGAATGTATTTTCTCAACTGAGAGACATGAAAGACATTATGGATATTGGAAAGAAAGGTTGGTAAATATATTTTATAAGCTACTGGATCTACACGACGAAGAATTTGGTAGGGTCCAATGAATTTGGGAGTAAGCTTTCTGACATACCAAACAAGAAGCGACGTATTCCATTGCATCTCTCTTCATCCCATACCACCAGTACAACTTCTTAAGATCTTGATACATCTTCGAGGCTCCTGGGTGCATACTCAACCCGCTCTTATGAGCCTCTTCTAAAATCAGCTTCCTCAGCTCAGCATCATCAGGTACACAGATCCTCTCCCCAAACCTCAAGATTCCATCTGTTCCTTCTCTAAACTCTGACAAAGCTCCTTGACGTACCAAGTCTCTTTCTATCTGCATATACTGATCATTCTCTTGCTTCTCCTTTATCTTCTCCATTAATCCATTTGACACGGTGGTCCTGTTCAGACACAGCTTTCCTGTCATACTCTTAACTGACAAACTTAGATCTCGAAATTGTTCCAGCAATTCCTGCTATTTAACCATCATCATTGATGCGTGAATTGACTTCCTGCTCGAGGCATCAACCACTACATTCGCCTTTCCAGGGTGACACTGTAGTTGAAAGTCATAATCCTTCAGGAATTCTAACCAACATCTCTGACGTATATTCAACTCCTTCTGATTAAACAGGTACTTCAAGCTCTTATGGTCACTGAAAACATTAAAAGTAGCACCGTACAAGTAATGTCTCCAGATTTTTAGAGCAAATACCACAACAGGCAGTTCTAAATCGTGCGTCGGATAGTTCCTCTCATGAATCTTCAACTGCCTCGAAGCATAAGCTACAACTTTCCGATTTTACATCAGCACACAGCCCAAACCTTGATGCGAAGCATCACAGTAAACCTCAAAAGATTCCTTGGGATTAGGTAGGATCAATACCGGTGAGGTTGTCAACCTCCTTTTTAGCTCTTGGAAGCTTCTCTCACAGGCTTCTGTCCACACGAACACTGGGTCCTTACGTGTCAACTGGGTGAGAGGTCCTTCAATATTGGAAAATCCCTCAATGAACCTCCTGTAGTTGTCAGGTAAACCCACAAAACTACGGATTTCTGTTGCTGTTGTCGGCCTTTCCCATTCCAAAACAACATCGACCTTCGTCGGATCCACATCGATTCCTTCACGGGATATTACATGAACCAAGAATTGAACTAGATCCAACCAAAACTGACACTTATCTGGTTTCGCATAGAGCTGTTTCTCTCTCAGGATTTGAAGAACAATGCTAAGGTGTTCGGCATGAGTCTCCTTGTCCGGAGAATAGATCATGATGTCATCAATGAAGACGACTACGAACTTATCCAAAAAGGGACGAAAGATCCTATTCATATAGTCCACGAATATAGCAGGTGCATTCGTCACTCCAAACGGCATCACCAAATACTCACAATGCCCATAGCCTGTTCGAAACGCTGTCTTAGGATCATCTTCTGCTTTTACTCGTATCTGGTGGTATCCTGACCACAGATTGATCCATAAGATCATCTATCCTTGGAAGAGGATATTTGTTTTTAATCATGACTTTATTTAACTGACGAAACTCGACACACAGCCTAGCCGTTCCATTTTTCTTCTTTACTAGAAGGACTGGAGCTCCCCACGGTGACACACTAGGTCATATAAACTCTTTCCTCATCAACTCCTCAAGTTGGTCATTCAAGGTTTCTAACTCTAATGGCGACATGCGATATGGTACTATGGATATTGGTCCAGTGCCGGGAATTAGATCAATGGCGAACTCGATCTCCCGAACAGGTGGCAATCCAGGTACATCCTCAGGGAAAACCTCCGGAAACTCTCGAACGACTGGTACGGATTCCAAGTCAAACTCGCTCTCGAAGTCCACGGAAAACAACAGCATGTAACCTTGAGCTCCTTCTTTCAAAGAAGCTCTTACCCGACTAGCAGATAAAAATCCAGAAACCTCCTCCCTAAAGATTAAGGTTTTCTGAGCACAATCTATTAGGATATGGTTGAAAGATAACCAATCCATGCCTAAGATTACGTCTAACTGTACTAAAGGCAAACAGATCAAGTCTACAAGGAAATGTCTATTATGAACGATGATAGGACAGTTTAAGCAAACATAATTGACAGTGACAGGTTAAGGTTGGGGTAGAAACAATCAGATTATATGGCAAGGACAAAACATGCAAGTCTAGAATTTTCACACGATCCATCGAAATAAAAGAATGAGTTGCGCCTGAATCAAAAAGTACAGACAAGAGATTACCAGCAATGTCGCACTTACCTTGCACAAGATCAGCGGAGTTCGATGCCTCAGCACCACTCATGGTATACACTCTTCCCTTAACGGTTGGCTTGTTCACTCTGGCATGGTTGACAGAATGCTCCCTCTTCGGTGCACGACACTCCTTTGCCAAGTGTCCCACACAGCCACAGTTGTTACACTTGTAATCCTTCTTCGGGCAAGCATTGGCCAGGTGGATCAGATCTCCACACCTGAAACATCTCCTTTCTTGGCCTTGATCATTGTTTCTCTGGCCTCCACTTCCTGTCCCCGAAACACCGGGACGAACTTGTTGTTGTTTCTGGTTGTAGCTAGATGCCTGGTGATATAGCTTCCTCTGGTTCTGCTTCCATTTTGAATTCTGGCTCTTAGGACGAACAGGTCCTCCTGTGGTTCCTTTGTTATCCCTTCCTCTATGCATCATCTCAATTTTCCGGCACTTCTCCACTAGTGCTTGGAAGGTCCTGATCTCTAACGGCAATACCGATTCTTTAATCTCGAAGCACATACCGGCTTCAAACTTCTCACACTTCCATTCCTCATTGGGATTGTCTTGAAAGAAACAAGAATACTTGGCAAGGGATTCAAACCTCGCCGCATACTCCCCTATTGTCAGGTACCACTGACTCAGCCTCATGAACTCATGTTCCTTCTCTTTCCGGGAACTATGGGGAAAGTATTTGTCTAGAAACTTGCCACGAAATACTCCCCAGGTGATCGCCAGGTGCTCAACCTCCAACAACTTCCTGGTGCCCTTCCACCAGTACTCAGCATCGCCCACTAGCTGGAACACGGAATAGGGTACCTTAGATTCCTCTGGAGTGTGTACCAGATCAAAGATCTTCTCTAGCTCCTGAATCCAAAGATCAGCCTTTATTGGATCCACGTCTCCATCAAACTGCGATGGATTCTGACGTCGGAAAGCATCCAGATGCCTTCCCTCTGCATCTTGTTCTGCCCTCTGTTGCTCCTGTTGGTTCTGGGCAGCAGCATTAGCCGTCTGAAGAGCTATGGTAGCAGCCACGTCAGTCAGCACTTGGGCAGCGAAATCTGTAGCCTCGTCCATGTCCACGAGCACTTCTCTGGTTCATAATGACCTATACCACACAAGCAGTCAGATAACAGCCAGAAAAGGGATGTGAACCACGGGTTATCACACATTACCTCAAAGAAGTAATTCAAACAACATCCAGACAGAGAAAAACACAACTTCGACACAATAGACCTAAACCCAAACATTCCCGAAAGACTCGACTAGCTCTGATACCAACTAATGCGACACCCTAAAACCCGGCATCACATGGTTACCCGTTGCTGAAAAGAAACGTATTTAAAACACTGGTCGCCTTAAGAAAAATAACCTTTATATAGGGTTACTGAAAAAGGGTACTCAATTGTTTTTTTGTTAAAAGAAGTTAAGAAAAGGTGATGAACACTCAGAACATGAAAATAAACATCATACATATAGATATGACTGTCCCACTTGGGATCTTGGGTTTGATTACAAAACAGGCCTTGTCGAACTGTCCAACATACACTAAAACAGCTACTGAAGAGACAAGTAAAAAGAAACATCAAATCGGGGATAGAGAACTGGGTACAAGACTCAAATGATGTCTCTAAAAGCCTAGGGACTATCGGGACAACTCCAAAAGCCGACGAATGATCTACCAATGTCTTCTGCATGCAGAGTGACCACAGACGCTACCCTCAGACGAGATATCAGATGTCGGATCGATAACGTCACCGCCATCGTCGATAGGGACGTCGTCATCTCCGGGATCCTGCGGATGGTACTCTGGCTCCTCCTCGTCCTCGACCTCTATGAACTCAAAAGGCTCTTCCTCGGGATCCACCTCCGCTGGATCCTCCGTAAGCAGTTCGAATGGATCAAAATGCTCATGAAGGAGACCGGTGACTTGTAGCGTATGAAGGTAGTACCATGGAGGTGGAAGCGTCACAGTCCTCGTCTCGACGGTATGAATCATTCGTACGGGCACTCTGTTAGCATTCGTCTCGGTAGTAGTGACTGGTCCTCGATACATCGCGGTCTTCGCACCCTCATGTATAGTCCAGTTCCCTGCCATCCCAGCATGATCAAACACTTCACTCCTCGAGCTCAACTGTGCTAAGGGAACGTCCAGATCCATTTAAAAGCACGCGTATACCCAATACAAGAAGAAAAGAACAGAACATACAGATGTTCAAGAGTGAGATACTATCATAAGATATATCCCACAACAACCATATACATGATACATACATCACATAATCATATAAGCAGTTAAATCATGCATATACATAACATAACAGTGTTATATCAAAGGGTCTCAAACTCGCACAATCAACCTTTGAAAATATGCATGTCACTTCAATATCAGGCTCTAACTTAATCTCATGAGATATCAACACCGTTTTCCACTGGAGAAGAATTAGAGTTGGTCAATCTCTAGCCCACCGGGCAGTTGCCTCCATAACCTCATGCATTTAAGGTCCCAGGACGAGCAACGTCACATGTGCCTCTGAACTGGTCACATGGACAGACTCCCATATACCACCTTGTATATGATATACAAGAACGACACGTCTTCCTGGGGAAATGCACATGAGAAAATATTTTATTCAAAAGGTTTTCTTTGTGTTCATTCTTTTTCGCTATCACAGCTCAAAGCTAACGACTTAATCATCATTTCCCCATCACTTGAAAACTTAGAAGCATAGGACACACAGTCTGAATGCTCAATCACAACACCCGAGACCGATGCACCAGTCCTAGGCTTGTGGTCGTAGAAACAACATTCACTTTTAAGAACGTTATTCACAATGTGGTTAGTACACACAGTCCACAACAACGTGATTGAGACACACAGTCCACAACAACGAAATCAGAACGCATTGTCCTCGATTTCGAGAATTGGACCCTCAGTCCAGAACATCATGAATAGGACTCATGGCCCCGAATTAACATTGATCCAAGATCATGTGCGTATAACTGAATACTAGAGGCGACGTCTAGCGTACTAGATTCTCTTTCTTATGTACTTATTTTTCGTTTAGTGAAAATCAAATTCAAAATCGAATCCTCGATAACCTATCCAGGCTATCGGAAAGTTTCTACAACATTTAGGAGAAAACCTTTTCTTTGAAAATCTTTTATATAGCATCTTTGAAATACTTTTATCTTTGAAAATCCCCAATAGGATATTACCAAAAAATCTTGAAAGTTTTCACTTGGAGACACATAGTTCGAAAAGGATTTTTCTCTTGTATAACAATAGTTCACCAAAACCATTTTAACATTTAATACAAGTACTTTAAGTTAATGATCTTTTGGAAAAGAACACCAATCCCTTCATCTTCAAAGCTTATTAAGGTTTTTAATCCTTATAACAGTTGAGCACAGACACAAGTCTGGCATAGCAAACTTTCAATCAACAGCAGTATATATTATCAGTTCAATGCTAATATCACAGTTGAAAAGAGTTCTGGATTTGAAAAGAAGGTTTACGAACGTCCTCGCTTCTCCGACGATGGAAGTCTAAGGTTACCAACATAAAATCATGAGTTAAAAAAAGAAACAACTCGAGAACACTAATCACAAGGTATAGGTTCGGTTCATACAATAAACTAGGATTAGGGGTTTCCGAAATTTATGCGACTCTTGGATTTATGATCCTTAAGTGCTAGAAGTTCATAAACAACAATCTTTTAACAAAGTTGAATTAAAAATCCCACTAAGTACTTGACTTAGGGTTTCGGCCAAGCATAGGTAAATAGGCTAGGAATTTCTAAACTTTCTAATCTCTTTAGGTTAGCATCCATACATAGTAAGGAGCTTGAAACCATGATCATTTCGGAAAATGGAAAAATCAACTGTCTTAGACCATGAACTCTTAGGTTCGGCCTTAACAAGTTTGTGAGGTTATAGATCTTTAAATCATCCAATCTTTTGGACATATCATCCTGTATCATAAAGGAGCTCTAATCCATAATCATCTTGGAAAACAAAATAAAATAACACATCCTAGGTCAAATGTTACATTCGGCCATCATAGGAAAATAAAGCAAGAAAATATTTTAAATTTTCCAATCACTTAGACATAGCATCCTTTAACATAAGGAGATTTTTAGTCCATGATCACTTTGGAAAACAAAACTCAACATCTTTGCCATAACCATTTAAGGTTTCGGCCTTTTCAAGAAATAGGGGTTAGAAATCTTCAAACTTTCCAATATCTTGGACTTAGCATCTTCCTATATCAAGGAGTCTTAATCCATGATCATTTTGGAAAACAAAACTTAAACACCATTGCCTTAAAACTCATTGGTTTTGGTCTTTACATAAAAATAGGGTAAAAGTCTTTAAACTTTCCAATCACTTAGACATAGCATCCTTTAACATAAAGGAGCCTTGGTCCATGATCATCTTGGAAATGAAACTCAAATACAAACTCATACATGTAAAAGTTGAAACAAGATTCACCTAAACCATATACATGGTTTCGGCCTCCTTAGGAAGAAGAGGTTAGGAAACTTTGTTTTAAACAACCTTTTAGTATGTGATAGTATGAGTAAATACAAGAATATAGAAAGTGGTTTCAGCTGAAAAGGAGTTTTTTACCATTTTTGAGATGTTTTAGAAGTTAAAAGCACATAAAGAACATATGAAGAAAACTTTCAAACAAAAGATGAAACTTTGAAAAAGAGAACTACATAGAAGTATTACCCTTAACAAGATGAACAACTTTGATGAAGAACTTTAAGAGAAAAGCTTGATAAAAATATAAACTTTGTAAGAGAGAAGAAGAAGAAGATGAAGAAGAAAATGAAGTGAAAAATGGAGGAAAGTAATGAAGTGTGGAAATGAAGAGTATTTATAGAGAGTGAGGGAGAAGAGATCACGGTTTTGAGAGGAAGAAGAAGGGAAGAAAGAAGGTGGGTTGCTTGTAGAGAGGATAAGGAGTTAAGGTGATGTGATGTGATTGGAGAGAGAGAGATGAAAAAGTGAGATTTTTTGAAAAAAGTCAAGATTCACTTTTTGAGGTAAGTTCATATCTGAAAGAGGTTGACAATAAGTTCTGTCAAAATTGACTAGTTGTCCCTCTGTTAGAGGTGTTCCAGAAATGTCTGCGATCGAGTAAATAGCTCTACGAACGAATGGATCGGGTCGAATTGGAAAATGGAAAGATTTGTATAAGTTATACCCTTCGTCACCACTTTGCGGAAAATCATTAGGTATCAATATGTTAGATACCTGTGACTCGATTGGTGAAATAGTATCTCTCTCCAAAAAAGCATGTTTTTTTTTACCGCCGCACAAAGAAAATATTTTGTTGCGAATGAACAAGATATTGAGGAATTGTCCATACGTAAAATCATAATTATTGATACAGGCCTTTTCCACATAAAAAGGGAATCTTTGGTTACAATAGAAGCAGAAGAAGTGATATCGATTATTCAAGAATCGAAGTCGATTTGCTTTATAAAAAGAGGATATCAATGAACTTCTATGAAATGGTTTCACGGGATTCAGCCAATTGTCTTGATCGTGAGATATCATTGAGAAATAGGAATCCGTGTTATCAAAAGATTTCCTGCGATTCTTTCTAGTATGGAATGAGTGAATCATCCACTTTGGTATCTTATTGAACAAAAATGGTGATATTGTTCCTCCATTGATCAAGAATTTCGATTTTTGGCAAATATCATGGTCATCCAATAAGAAGGGTTTCCATTTTTTCAAATGAACGATTTGAAGACCTATTAATTCTAACAACTGATTACAGAGTGGATCATTCGGACCTTTCAATTCATAGATGTGGATCTCAGACCTATGAATGGGGATACTCCCGAAACTCACAAAGAAAAAAGGAAGTGAGTTAGACAAAAAGAGAAAAAACTTGGACAAAAAAAGAAGTAACTTGGACAAAAAGAAACAAAGTGACTTAGACAAATCTTTTTTGTCGATAACCTCAGACCAATCAATCGAATATTGATTAATACGTAATCGATCGAACACTACTTGAAAACAGCTATTCTGCTCAGAAATGAAATGTTCCAAATGTTCCTGGAAATTCTTGCTCCCATTGGACCATTTGTATCTATATGCATTAGGATCCCGATTCATGGATCTCTCAATTCGAGAAATCAAAATAAGAGGATCGAACCATTTCTTCTGACTCTTTTTCAAATTTGATAAATATTGGTTGATCGTGTATTTCATTATAGTTCTATGATTCCGAGTATCATTTCCTATTTGATACCTTTGAATTCCATATTCGAAGTTGCGATCGAATCGATTCAATACATTTCTTATGTACCCATAGGTGCTATATTGGATTTGAATCATATTTCGGATCAATCTATATTGATTGACTGCCTCCATTATGTTGTTGCTAGCAAATACCACTATTTTTGGTTTTGGATCTTCCAAATCATTCCCGCAAGAGGTCCGGACCCATTTTTTTATGATCCTTTGATAAAAAGATTCATTCTCTTCATAACAAAGAGGAGGTAGAACCAATAAAGATTTATTTTTCGATTCATCCCTGGAGTTGAATACCTCATTCAAGAATTGTTTTTGATCCAATCCGGAGGAATCAATAGAAAAGGCAAATCCCTTATGATACACCAGATTCGGCTCGGTTATTGATAGAGTGAATAGATCTGCCATTTCTTGAAATCTCTCTTATGATTCAAAATCGTGGTGTTACGTGTATCCCCCATGTTCGGTCATGGAATAGATGAACTACCCCAAAAAATGGATTTTTGTTCAAGCATGAAATCTTATTGGAACTGTCCAGTTCATCCCTCGGAACCATATCACATCCTGGATCGATGAAATAGGATGAATGGAGACGGTATTTTGTAAATACATAATTATCTTGAATATATTAACTATTTCTTTATCTTTATTTTCCGATCGCTGGAAAGAACAAAAGAAACATCTTGTTCTTTCTTCAACAATTTCTGATCTCTAGTGGACCTCTCGGTAGGATTCGAACCCGGATGAAGTTCGACCATCCATCGGAGAAAAAAGAAACGATTGGCTCTTGTAGGATTCCCTAGAAATTCTTCGATTTCTTAGGAAGCAGATGAATAATCATCTGCTTCTCATGTTCCATGAATAGTCGGCACATTGAGGAATATCCAGAAAGGCATTTAGGGAATCGCTCGATTCTATCTCTGTTCGTTCGATTCTATCTCTATTTGTTCCGATTCTATCTCTGTTCGTTCCGTTTGAAGAAAGGAAGGATACCAACAAAGAATCGATCTTTCTTTTAGTTGTTGAATCTCTCTTTGATTGATCAATGTGTGATATTCGAATCCTCATTCCTAATGGAATCGAAATGATCCCTGGATTGATCAGAAGATCCTTTCAATTGGCTAGAATCCGTTACTTGAATGAAACTAGATCTCGTGGAATCATATTGAATATTTGATGATACATTC